>LDKF01003019.1:6162-17601 GCA_001026735.1 Rotylenchulus reniformis | reverse complement strand
ATTTTTTCTAAACCCTGGACACGGGTACCCCCCCCCCAAGCCGAAATCCTGGATCCGCCCCTGAAATTGGCTATAATTATTTGGTTGGTGGATCCATTAAACTGACCTGTGGATGTTCGCGGGTGTTCTGGAAGATGGGCATCAGGATGCGCTGGATCTGGCCTGGCATTCGGACGCGCAGGCGGCGCAGTGCGTCGATGGCCTTGACGCGCACAACGCGTGCTTCACCTGCGTCACGGATGATCTGCTCCAGGTCCCGGACGCTGATGTCCAAGCCGGCATTTCCGAGGGCGTTCAGTGCCATCATCTTGTCGTAGATGCAGTCCGAGTTCTTGTACATAGTCAACATGGCCTGAGAAGAAACCAAAGTTGGATTAGTAACAATTTCAGATCAAAAATTTAAAAATTACTATCAGGTTCCAAAGCAATTCGTTTAAAGTTTCCCACCCTTTGTCTGCTGATTTATTACACAAAAAGTTCGTCTAGAAGCAATTATACTTACTAAACTTGTTCGATATTATGGCAACCAACGTGCTTAAATCATCAATTTTGGGCTCTGAATTCCTTATTAGAGGTAAAATTTGTTCTAATCATACAGATTTATTCTGATTTTTCACAAAATTTGGCGTGTCCGATGCATGTCAGAGATTGGGGCCAAGAAAATGTATGCAAATCACTGACCTCCATGTACTGTTGCTTCTTGGCCATCGGACACTGCTGTTCCTCCTGCTGGAAGAACCCTCTCTGTTGTTGTCCATTGTTGTTGTTCCTCTGCTCCGTGCTGTACTGGCACAACTCGTTGACCAGGGCACCGAAGGTCAGCCAGCAGGACTGCCTGAGCGCGGTCTGTTCCTTGACAGCTTCGCTGCTGGTGCACAACTGCTCGATCTCCTGGACGATGGGGTCGGATGGGGCTGGGATCTGGTTCAACGCCAACAGAGTTTGAACGGCTTGGGCCGAGTTGATCTCCTGCAAGAAAACATTACCAGTTGGGTATAAGGGGTAAAAAGTATAATTTTCAATTGGATCTATAGGTTTATGAATTTCTCCCCCCCCCCCACCTTGTTCTTGATCTTCTCCGCCAATCGGGCCACGCAGTTGCGCGTGCCGCACATGGCCAATGCGTTNCGCATCATTTCCACGAGGCGTTGCAGTTGCGCGGGCGCCTGCTGCTCAATGCCGCGCTGCTTGTCCTCCATCGCTTGGGCCAACTTTCGCAGTGCCTGCTCCGCCTGCTGCACTTTCGGCACCCGCGCGAAGGGCGAGTCCTTGCCGTTTTGGCCAAATTCGTCATCGCCGAACTTGAAAATGTCAAATTTGAAATTTAATGAAATGATTAGAAATATGTTGACCATGTAGAAGCGCTTGACATCCACCTCCCACTGGTTGGAGTACATCAGGGACTCCTGTTTGCCGCTCTCGAGTGCCGGAATCTGCTGTTCCGCTTCCGCTTGCAGTGGCGCGCCTCCGCGAGCTTCCAGGCTGGCGCTGACCACCGTTTGCATTGCGGATCCGTACTTGCCGTCCTCCATCTTGCTGTTCCGGTACACGTACTCGGAGACCAGCTCACAGCTCTTGAGGGCATTGGGTTGGTCTTGGTCCTGCTGGATCTGGCACCGGATCACCGTGGAACGGTCCAACTAAAATGCCGGATATCATGGCCAATTTGGCAAAGATGGTGGGTGATTAAAATAAGAATATCAAATGAAGAAATGGGCAATACGATCAAGTAAGGATCAAAAATAAGAGGGCCACAACTAAGCTATCTTTGAAATCCGGGCTTAAATAATCAGAAGATGGATCGGAATTTGAAGAAACAGATGGACCAGAAAATAATCTATCCCTTTAGAGCTCATAAAAATCCTTAGACGAACGACTCACCTCCTGTTCCTTCACTTTCTTCGGGTCGCATTTTGCGCACGGGTGTTGCTCCTCGTCGTTCTGTTGTTGCATTCCCGGTTTTTGGTTCCAAAACCTAAAAAAACATTTTTATTTATTCTGTTGGCTCCTGAAAATAAGTCTTAAAATGGAAATTTCTTCCGGTTCTGCTCTTTAAAAAATAAATCAGAAGCTAGGAAAGTTGCGATTTTCTTTTTTTCATTTTAATTTTTCTCACTGTTCTTGTTGGCACAGTGCGCAATTGGCCTGCGGCTGCTGAGTCTGGTAGCCGTAGGCGACATCTGCCATCTGCCGGCACTGCTTGAAGTTGATGCTCTTGGTGACGTTGAACAACAGCTGCGGCGGCTGCTCGCCTCTGATCTTGTAGACGGTGTAGGTGGAGTGGCAGGCACCCTCCAGCGTGGTCTGAAAGATAAAAAAGCTTAAAAAACAATAAAGATAAAATTGCCAAGTTTCGAATTATTCAAAAATATCGCTTCTATTTAATTTTTGCGGCTATTTATAAATAAATCTGAAGAATTTTGCCAAAAACAGAACAATTAAGGTGGCGCTATAATTTTATTTTTTAAAAATCGAACATAATTTGAATATAATTTTATTTAAAAAAATGAACAAAATTTGAAAAACCCTTCAATTTTCAGTGATTTCCCTTTTATCAGCTAAAAACTTTTAGTTAGGATAAAAAACAATCATTCTCTTACATATTTTCTATAATTTGATTAATCATTCTTCAGTTTCTGAAATTCCAAACCTCGGGGACGGTGTAAGTCTTGCTCTTGTTGGTCTTCTCCATGTTCTGCTCCTTTTTCATCTATAATATGAGGAAATTAAATGTTTGGACCATTCGAACTGTATTGTGAAATTTTTATTCAATTTTTTAAAAGATTTTTTTGGCCGTATTTTGTAGATAGGGTTTGAATAAATTAATTTTTTGCAAAACATTGGCAAATTTTTGCGAAATGAAATCTCTAATAATTTCTGATAATTATTTTTTACAAAAAGTTCGAGCTGTACCTGGACCATGTTCAGCACCGCACGCTTCATGTTCTTGGACCATTCGTCGTCCTCTTCGTGGAATTGGACATGCCCAATCATTCCATCCTCGTAGCTGAACTGGCACGGCAACTCCAGCTGCTTTTGCTTGTCCTCCGGGATCGATTTCTTAAAATTTTAATAAATCCAATCGAATAAATTTTATTCAAAAAAATCCATCAAAAAATTCCCTAATCGCGATGATTTTTTGAACTTCGGGAAAATTTGTAGACATTTGACTATGAAAATCAGATGAGCTTCCGAATGCCTAGGGATCTAAAAATCTTATAACAAAATGTTTTTTGAACTTGGCACAAGACAAAGTTTTCGCCATTTTATGACCAAATCGATTGATTATTCCCAATTTTTCCCTAATTTTTCGACCTATGCAAAAATCTTGGCCTTAACTGCCATTTTGAGATTATTATTCATATTCTTTGTTGGACTGACCGGTTCAAAGGCCTCCATCGGCTGCACCTTTTGCGGCTCCGACATCGGTTCGTTTTGCTCTCCAACACGGCACTGCACCAGGCGAAGCTGTGCTTGGCGTTCGGAGGCGAATTGGAGCAGGACGAGGCATTGGCCGCGCATCACTGCCTTCTGCTGGGGCATCGACTAAAAATAGAGAAATAATTATTAAGGTATTAAGGATAAGGATCATGATCATCTTTTGTGGGTGATAAATTTCATAATTAAAATTTGCATAAATAATTATAATTATGGTTACATATTTGAATCCATAAATTTGTTTGTATTAAAACTGTCAAATTTGGATCTTAACAACCGGTCAATGATTGAGAGATTACGGTAGATAAGGACCATTCGAGATTTATTTTTTAATTTTTCCCCGAAAAAAGATCGATTCCTATGTTATGGATCGGAATCTATTTTTAAACTTCTTCAAAAAGTTAAAAAGAAAAAAAGTGAATTTTTAGAGCATTAGATTATGAACTAAAACAGGGGAATTGCTTGTGGAATATTCCAAAATCGGAAAATATAAATGCTATTGGACTCCGATCACCAGGAGTCGTAGCTCAGTGGCAGAGCAATTGACTGCAGATCAATAGGTCACCGGTTCAACTCCGGTCGGCTCCTACGTTTTTTAAATTTTGTTCATTTTTAAAATCCCTAACAATTAGATAAAACATACAAGTATACTTCATAAAGGCCTATCGGTACTTGTGCAGTTTACCCCCTGGAACTTTTTTCATTTAGTTTCTCCTAACAAACTTTTTTAATTATTGCCTAAAACTTATTAGTGCTATTTTATAATTAGGGAAATAAAAGTGGGTTATACTGTAAGTTTACTTACCGCGGCGTCTTCGTCGGAGGGTGCCACCAATCCGGATGCGATCTGCACATTGTAGAGGAAGCGGTGTTCGGTGTGGGCGCGGAAGGGCATCGGCTCGGTGGCGGCGAGTTCCGCATCGGACATCTCCGAGATGGGCGACGCGGCGCGGTACGGGTATGGGTGCGGGGGGCGGTACGTCGTGGCACCCGCGCAGAGGCAGACGAGCGCCAGAAGCGCCAGGGTCCGCAACATGGTTGGGCTTTCGGGTTTGAACCTGTAATTAGAAGAAACTTTTATGTTTTTCTTTCAAGATAAAAAATAATTTTAGAGGCCTAAAAATTTTTAACATTCTCATAAAATTTCCAGAAAAGTTGGGATAAAGTATATTAAGATTTGTCCTAAATTTTAGAACTATTAAATTGTGAATTTTCTTAGAAAAAATAAATCTTCCGATTTTTGATTAAAAATCTGTAAAATGGGGACCTGTTCAAGGTGGTGTTGCTGGTACTGCTCGGATCGTTGGAGGGAGTGGGGGCGGAGCTGTGGCTGCCTTGGCCGAGTGTGCCTTTGTGCTGCTTTGGTGCCCTATTTATGGCAAAATTTTGGGGCCAAATTGACCCCAAAGGCGTCGGGCAGTCGCTCCGTGGCCCCCAAAATTTGCTAAAAGTGATAACAGTCCCCGAAACTGTCAGTCTTCCCGGGTTTTTAGGCCAATTGTCCTTCTCCCATCTCCCCTATCAGTTGGTTTTTGATTTTGGCCACATGAAATTGACAGTATGGTCCACCCCATCGAAGAGGCGGAGAAATGATTGAAGTCAGCCGATCCCAAAAAACTGATCAAGCAAATGTGTGACTATTGCTCCTCCAACTACACCCCTCAATCACATCAGATGATTTTAGAAATTGAAAACAAAACTTGCAGAACATTGATTTTTTGTATATGAAATATTCAAAATATAAATTATATAAAAATAAATGCTTATCTTGTCCGATAATCACAATTTGTCTTTGCACATATTAGAGCTTTCTGAAGAATAGGTAATCGATGGGATATATATTTTTGATATTTGGTGAGTTTATGATTAAAAAAATTAATACTTGATGATTTCCCTGATGAGAAGAAACTTGGGTCATGTTAATTTTGATTTTTTAAGTTACACAATTTTTTGCCACAATGAATTTACAAAGAGGGGTAGCATTGGTTTGAGTTAAGGAGTAAAGGCTTGTGTGGATTGTGGACGAATAGAAACGATGGATGACACCATTGAAGAAATGAATTTACAGGCAAAAACTTGATATGTATTACCGTAAAACCTGTATTACAACCCCCGAGGGTTATATTTTTCAACCCCCCTCCAGAGGGGGGGTCTATTAGAGGGGGGTTCAATTGCTGTGGGGTTAGTTATAATAAAGATTTTACGGTACTTGAATGTCTACTCATGTTTGTTTGTGTGTTCCACCGATGACCGATAAAGGAACAATTTGTCAAACGCCACCAAAGGGTATATTTGCTTTGCATGAAAAAATTAAAATACCTAACAAGTAAGCTAACTTTCTACATCTACATATTCTGCGGTTGCTAGAGCAAGGCTGATTTAAATCCATTTTTGAGGTCGGAATAGAACTTTGAAACGAAAATAACAGTTTGGGTTATAACTCGATTCAAATGAAACCTAGAGAAACGAATTTGGTGTGAAAAAATAGAGCTAATTATTAGCTATAGAATGAGCCTAAGCCCACCCGAATTGGCCAAATCTAAAAGAAGTTATGGCCAAAATAATCTCTTATATCGGCCAATTTACTAAAAATGCTCGCACGAATGATTATTTTGGCCATTACTTTTTTAGACTGACTTGTGAGCCGATTCAGATGGGCTTATTCTCATTCTTTAGCTAATAATTAGTATCAACCCCTTTTCAGAGGGGGGGGGTCTATTACAGGAAGGGGATTAATTTCAGGGAGGAGACTTAATACAGGAAATACGGTATTCAATTCTTGTTGATTATTTTGTTGATCTCTGTCAATTTTGGCCTTTCTTCCATCTCCACGGCTCCGTCTCTTCTCCGCCTCTAAAACAAGTGCATTCATTACCTCACCCTCGGCTACCATGCTGTGCCTTTTACTTTTACGTAATTTTGCACGTGATGCACTTTACTTATTAGTTATATGCTTTTTTAATTCTATCTTCAATTGTCGATTCATTACTCCAAAAATTGTTGGTCTGGAGCTTAGATGTCATAATGGATGAGTCAACAAATTGAATGCATCTTGAATGGAAAGTAACCCGGATTCGGGGGTGTATGCTGGCCTTTATCCTGTGTGTTTTTTTTTGGAAATATACCAAAAATATCCACAGAACATGCCCACCCAGCCCGTTGTTGTTTTGCTGTCCCACCACCTCCACCACCCTCTCTCTCATCAATCAGTCTCATCCATTTTTCAGCATATTATTTTTGGTCTTTTCGCTCCTTTATTGGCTAAGTGATTTGCGTGATTAAGATGGGACCACCCCTCCTCCTCCTCCCCCTTCCGGATGCATTTTGGCCCAATAAGTGGGTGGATTGGATGATGTCCTTTCTTTGCTCCGCCATGTCAACAACATCTGTGCCTCACCCATCTAATCCTCCAGCAGAAGGACTGTGAACTTTCGCCTCTCCGAGAGTACAACAGCATTGGTGCGGATAATAAAGGTGATTCCGAAGAAATGTCCGCCCGAATCCTTATTCACCACCAACCCTCATTTTGAGACCAAATCCTGTCCCTAAAAGTGCACATAAGCCTAATGCCTCTTCTAGCTGCCCAATCATGATTTCATAAGGGGCAAGTCACGCAAACTCCCCGAAGAGGGACGAAGGGGCGGGACTGGTGTCCGCAAAATTGCTTGATAAATTGGGGGAATAATCATTGCCTAATTTTAGCTGTGTTGGCCCAGCCAAGTCAAATAATCTTGGCCAATTGGCCCAAAGGACACATTCCGCCTTCATAAATGATATTATAAAAATGCCCCCTATTTGGCTCAAGGGATGATCATTGAAAGATGTATCAAATGTCATATCGAAGTTTTGTTTTATTTTCAATCATCTCTTGTCGAGCCTTGTTAAGTGTCCAAACTCCAAACTGTATGCCCCAACAGTTGATTAACTGAGGGTTTTTGGATCTAAACATACATATACATAAGTAAGGTTCAAATTTTTCAACTATTCTAAAGCGATAAAATTGCAAAAAAAAGAGAACAGAAGAAATTGGTCATTTCAAAATGTGATTTAGAAAAAGGAACATTTTTATGGCCACGAATATACTATACCTATGCTGATTACTTTACCGTACCCATTGAGCATTGTGAATATCTTGCTTCTTGCTACAATAAGATCTTTTGAACAAATTCCCTTCGCTTTCAGCCCCCGACCACCAAAATGTCTCGTCGCTTCTCCTCCCATCTGTCGCTTCTGCTCCTCTTCTGCTGGTGTTTGTCTTCCTTGATCATCGCTCTCACGCTCGCTCGCCACCATCGGCACCACAGTGCCGCCGTGTCCGCAAGAGTCCGTCGAGAACCGAAGTCGAGACAGCGGAACACACAGTCGGAGTGTCCGGACGGATATCGAGAACGCATAGAGCACCACTGCAGATACCCGACCATGGACAAGCCATGCTTCCGGTGTCAAACACCAACAGTAGCGACGGCAACAGAGGGTTAGCTTCCCTGACTCAGACCGTGGTTCGACTTTTGAAGACCCGACATTTGCAGATCACATTATAATTCGGTTTAAACGAAACCTAGAGAAGTTTATCAGATATCAAAAATAGAGCAAAAAATTAGCTAAGAAATCAGCTCATGCTTATTCAAATTTATCCTCTGTGAAAAAGTTATGGCCAAAATAATATTTTTTGGCCAAATTCATAGAAGTTGGGCCATAATTTTTTCATATTGCACCAATTCGAATGGGCTTAGGTTTATTTGTAGCCAATTGCTTTTCTGTGGATTTCGTTTGAACGGCAAATGACGAATTATCTGCAAAAGTGGCACACCACTCAGACCCACCTACTCAACGACCAACACAATGAAAAATCAGAAGTACTCTAACTTTTGTCTAATACTACCCTAGTAAGATTAAGATCAGATCAAAATTCCGAAGACCTCACATTCCCATTCAACAGAATCCCGAACTACTCTAACTTTTGTCTAATACCCTAGTAAGATTAAGATCAGATCAAAATTCCGAAGACCTCACATTCCCATTCAACAGAATCCCGAACTACTCTAACTTTTGTCTAATACCCTAGTAAGATTAAGATCAGATCAAAATTCCGAAGACCTCACATTCCCATTCAACAGAATCCCAACGGCGCCAGAGTTCCCTCGACCCCGTGGAGACGTTGGCCCGGGAATGCTGCGAGTCGGGTCGACTTTGTTCCGTGGAAGACTTCGGTATAGCAGTGTTGTTGGAAGATATATGATTATATAAATTTTTAAAAATATTGATTTATTACTAATATGTAATATGTTCAACCTATTTTGAACATTAAAATTCCTTCAGAGGCGCTTTGTTGCCGTACCATGGACTGTCTGACCTCTGACCAGTGTTATGGGCCCGGATTTCTGGCCAAAGCTCGAAGCCGCTTCCGCTACCTCGTACTATCATTTTTCATCATTTTGCTTATCCGGTCACTCATTTTTAGGATATCCTTCTCCAATCGCATCCCGACAACCAAGTCCAGCAGAAGCCAAAATGATCAATCTCATACATACATATCTACCGCTTGGTTCTCTCTCTTTTTGCATTTACCTAGTTTGTTTGATCTNAGACCCGACATTTGCAGATCACATTATAATTCGGTTTAAACGAAACCTAGAGAAGTTTATCAGATATCAAAAATAGAGCAAAAAATTAGCTAAGAAATCAGCTCATGCTTATTCAAATTTATCCTCTGTGAAAAAGTTATGGCCAAAATAATATTTTTTGGCCAAATTCATAGAAGTTGGGCCATAATTTTTTCATATTGCACCAATTCGAATGGGCTTACTTGTTAGGTTCATTTGTAGCCAATTGCTTTTCTGTGGATTTCGTTTGAACGGCAAATGACGAATTATCTGCAAAAGTGGCACACCACTCAGACCCACCTACTCAACGACCAACACAATGAAAAAATCAGAACTACTCTAACTTTTGTCTAATACCCTAGTAAGATTAAGATCAGATCAAAATTCCGAAGACCTCACATTCCCATTCAACAGAATCCCAACGGCGCCAGAGTTTTCTCGATCCCGTGGAGACGTTGGCCCGGGAATGCTGCGAGTCGGGTCGACTTTGTTCCGTGGAAGACTTCGGTATAGCAGTGTTGTTGGAAGATATATGATTATATAAATTTTTAAAAATATTGATTTATTACTAATATGTAATATGTTCAACCTATTTTGAACATTAAAATTCCTTCAGAGGCGCTTTGTTGCCGTACCATGGACTGTCTGACCTCTGACCAGTGTTATGGGCCCGGATTTCTGGCCAAAGCTCGAAGCCGCTTCCGCTACCTCGTACTATCATTTTTCATCATTTTGCTTATCCGGTCACTCATTTTTAGGATATCCTTCTCCAATCGCATCCCGACAACCAAGTCCAGCAGAAGCCAAAATGATCAATCTCATACATACATATCTACCGCTTGGTTCTCTCTCTTTTTGCATTTACCTAGTTTGTTTGATCTCAATTCTCCAAACAATAAAATATCAATACAAATTTAATTCACTTTTAATATATAATCATGCCCTTTCCACCATCCATCTACATAGTGTAATTGCATTTTTGGCCATTTGATGAGGACAAAAATTTATTTTTTTATTTTTTGATGTAGCTCAATGATGGGTTGGAATACCAATGAACTTGTGAATGAGTAGTTTGGCCAACTTTTGGCCAATTCTATTGCTACTGATGCATCCATTGGACCATTTGGCCAATTTCAAGCAATCTTTCTCCCCTTCCCTCCTCCTCCCAACTTTTTTGTCCTTTTCTGTTTGTTTCTTGCACCGTTTATTCCTTAATTAGCTCAATCGGCACAAAGTCAAAAGTGCCAAAAAAAGACAATTGGCACGAAATATTTGCTGAAAATGTCACAAGGACAAAATGATCCGAATGACGCGAGACGAAGAAGGAAAGGGAAAATGACAAGTGAGGGAGGGGCAGAGGAGAGGAGAGGATGGAAGACAATTGGCCAAGTGGGAAGTTCAATTTCAAGGGGGAGCATTTTACATTTGAAGTGATCATTGTCAACAATCATCTTGTAGATGCGCCAAATTCAAAGAAAATGCCCGGCGCCCGGCTCTGTTCTGTTTCCCATGATATACGTAATCCAAAAGAAAATTTATAAGAATTTCCATAAAAAGAGTTTAAAAAATTTTAGATGCTAAAAACCCATTGAAACCTAAAAGTTTTCGAGTTTGCAAATCGATTGTTAAATAAATCTAAAAGCCCACCTAATCGGCCAATACCACTCACGATCGCCTTATGATGATGACCAATGAAAGCAGATGAAAGATGCGAAAGAAGTATTTGAGCCGAAAGAAAGAGAGCGAAAAATGGAAGAATGAAGAACCGAAACCAATTGGATCATTCACTCGAAGAGAGGATATTACGTTGAATGCCTTCAACCGATCCAATTTAAAAAATCATTTTTTGGGTTTCGGATTCCCCTCCTCCAGCTCTGTCTTCGCCAAAACCCATTTATTGTTTGTGACACTTTCTCCCAACTCGTGTCGCGACATTTGCGCCCCTGACATTTGCGCCCCAACCGATACAACTCGGTTCAAATGCAACCTAGAGAAACGAGTTTGGTGTTAAAAAATTAAGCAAAAAATTAGCTATAAAATGAGCCTAAGCTCATTCGAATTGTGTCACTGGGAAAAAAGTTATGGCCAAAATAGACGGTTTTGGCTAAATTTAGAGTTTTTTGGCCATAACTTTTTTCACAGTGGCCCAATTCGAATGATCTTAAGCTCATTTTATAGGTAATTTTTTGCTCTATTTTTTGACACCAAAATTGTTTCTCTAAGTTGCATTTGAACCGAGTTACATCGGTTGGGGCGCAAATGTCGGGTAACCCTCCCAACTCACCCCTATCCCTCCTATCCCACGATTGGTCACTCTCGGCCTTCCCTTATTAGCACCATTTACTTCTTACTCTTGGACCAATTTCACACCCTCCGTCGTCCCATCTCTCCCATTCTT
>LDKF01003014.1:0-10550 GCA_001026735.1 Rotylenchulus reniformis | reverse complement strand
GGACCTTTTATAGGTAGTGGGTTTTCAAAAAGGCCCACTTTTAAAGAAGCGCCAAAATTAATTTTATACACCAATCAGTCAGTAGTTTTTTGAGGATCTCAAAAAAAATTCGGATAAATATTTATATAAATCATGCTATTAATAAAATTTTTATTTCTAAAACTATTTTTTAATTTGGAATTTTAAAAGTTAATTATTTATTTTTTTTATCAATTTTCTTACCTCGTTTCCGGCGAGCAGCGGCATGGCGCCAGTGTTATAAGCGGCATTGATCAGCGCGGCACCTCCGCTTGCGCGTCGTCCGCCGGGTGTACCGCCGCCACTTCCCGGCGGCATGCTGATGGTGTACGAAGTTTCGGCTGTGGTCTAAAAATAATAAAAATAAATTTATATAATTTGTCGATAATTTGTTAGAAAAAAAATAAAGCTGATTGAAACGATATCTGAATAATTTTTCTCTAATTTTTTTTTGATTAATTTTTTTCTAATATTTTAAAAGAGCAAAATGTATCCAAAATTAATAAATGGAAAAGGTTCTTAACAATGGTTCGATTTTATCATATAAATTATTATATTTTATTATTTAAATTATTATTTTTGCATGAATTTTTTCATTTTAATTGATTGAACTAAAAATAAATTACCTTCCGTCGTGCCCGTTTCTCCACCCATCGCGCGAATAATGCGGTGCAAAATGCGCTGGCTACCACCCGGTCCGTGTGCGCCTGAAAAAATTATTTTAATTAATAATATTAAATTTTTAAATTAAGAATTATCAAAAAAGGGAAATAATTAATTCAAGTAAAAGTAAAATAAATTTATTAAACTGAGGAATAAATGCTTAAAAAATTTATAATTATATTTTTTTTTTGAAGGTATTTTAGTAATATAAATTAAAGCTTTAAATTAAAAATTATTAAAAAGGAAGAATTAATTCGATTAAAATTAAAATAGATTTTATTATTTAATGAATAAATGCTAGTAAAATTAAATTATTAATATTTTTCCTGAACATTCAACTTTCTTACCTCAATGTAGTAAAAGTACAGCAGTTGGCCCATTTTGAAGTTCTCCGCGAAACGCATCATCAATGCCAGTTCTGCGTCGTTGAAGCCATCCGCGTTCAGCCACTTCTTGATCACCCATCCGCGCCGCTGGGCCCGGAAACGCATGCGAAAGGTCCACTCGACCCAGAAGAACAGGTTGCCAAAGTTGATCAGGGCCAGGAACACCAACATGGCCCTGAAAAATATTGAATGGGTTATTAAAATTATAAGAAATAAAAATGATGCAATTTTATTCGGTGATAAAAAATCACTTTAATTCAATTAATTACTTATTTAAAATTGTATATCTTGTGAATTGAAATTTAGTCCTTTTTCTTAAGAATTTGTTCATTTTAAAGATTTTTTTGAAAAATCAATTTTTATTCTATTTTACCTTTGCCTGACAACCTTTGCAAAAATAAGGCCTCTCTCTAAAATAAGGCCCCTATCTAAAATAAGGCCCCCTTTGGACGTAATTGAAAAAAATAAGGCCTAGACCTTATTTTAGGTCTATTTATTTTAGGTCTTATTTTAGGTAGAAATACGGTATTTTTTGAAATAAGGAACTTTTCAAATAAATGTAACAATAAAATCAATTCCATTTAAATTTAAATTTTAAATCCTTATCTTTATTTATTATTCAGGCAAAGACTTTCTTTGAGTAAAAATTAATTTATTTAGTAATATAATTTGTGGCGTAGTCGTGATAAATGTTTGTGAATGAGATTTTGGTGCTTGCTAATAGAAAGAAAGATAATTGAAAATTTTAGATAGGTTACAAAAAATTGGAACCATACATGGAAATTTTTCTGATATCATTTTTCTTGGATTTCGATTTGCTCATTTTTATTAACCATTAATTTTGATTAAAAAATAATTTCTATTATGATATGTATATAATTTAAAAAAGTAAATTTCGATTAAAAAATTTGGCCTTACCAAGTGAATAAGGCGGTGCGTTCGTGCCAATTTGCGTCCAGATAGCATCGGTAGGTAAGCGTATGTGAGTTGCCCAGAGAACTAAAAGAGAAGAATAATTTATAATAAAATTTTTGAATTTCTTAACAGCTTTTAACACCATTAAAAATTTCTTTTTAATTATTTATTTTTTCAAATTAATATGAAAAACGCATTCGAAGCATGAACTTTTTCAAAAATAATAAACAATATTTTGAACTTTTTCAAAAATAATAACATTTATTTTGTAATTAAATAAAATTAATTTTAAAAACCTACACAAAATGGTAGTCGCAGTAGGTGATCCGGGGGATCAATGGCACAACAGGTCGAAGATGAGCAGATTCAGAGAAGTCCAGAAATGGCAACAATGGACTTCCTTGCCTTAAATATTAAAGAAAATAAAATTTAGATACAATCAATAAATGGCTTTTAAACAGTGTTGGGAAAATCAGAAATTTCGGCTCCAGCTCCTGCCCCCCAAAATTTTTTGCTCCGGCTCCAACTCCGGGCTCTAAAAAAACGTCAGCTCCGTGCTCCGGAAAAGCTCCTGCTTTGGTCCAAATTCTCGCGAACTTTCAAAATTTTTTGCGCAAAAAAATCGATGGGTTGCATTTTTGGGCAGAGAAATGCATGGAATCAACATTATTTCGTTTTTTTCTGTTCGTCTGTGTGCCCTCTGCTCTCTCTCGCATGTTTAGTGGACAAAGAGAGACTGTACAGAGCGGAGTGGATGGCAGCAGGCGCAGAGATAACACAGAGGGGAAAAAATAGTGTGTGATTTCTCTCCTTCCCTCACCCAAAAATGTGACCTCTCACTCATTTTCCCTTCAAAATTTACGGCTCCGGCTCCGGAGCGCCGGAGCTGGAGCTTTTAAAATTTTTCACGACTCCGGCTCCAGCTCCAGCTCCGGGCTCCAAAAAAATTTTGCTCCGGTCCCGGCTCCAGCTCCGGCCTTTCCGAAATTTTGGCTCCGCTCCGGCTCTGGAGCTGGAGCTCCGGAGCCGGAGCGGAGCTGGAGCCGGAGCTTTTCCCAACACTGCTTTTAAGTAATATATTCAGAAAAATAATATATTTAATTCTCCTTATCCTTAAAACTAGGGTTGTGCTCAACCGGTTCGGTTTCGGTTAACCGAAACCGAAAACCTGTGTATTTGGGCCTAAAACCGGGGGTCCCAAAACCGGCCAAACCGAAAACCGGGACCCCAAAACCGCCGGTTTTTCGGTTTTGAAAATACATCCCTAAGAATGAGAAATTTGAGAAAATTAAGGTGATTTGGATACTCGAAACCAATTTAAATTTATATTTTCTTGGCAAAATGTTCAAAAATTATGTATGTCTCTATTTTTCTCTAGCTAATGCAGTGAAAATGGGGTTCACCCCAAAAGACCAATAACCCAAAAGGCCACAATTTTTATTATTTTTTAAATCTCTAGACCTACCAAATTTCTAAAATTCTAAAGCATTGGAATTTTTGGAAACAATTTTTAAAAATTCTAGGCCTATATTTAGACCTACATGATTTCTGAAAAAATATTTCAAATCTACCTTTAGGACATTTTTCAAAAAATTGGTTTAAATTTTTTTCTAATCAAGATGGGTTTCAATCTTTTCCTATGATTTTCAAGAAAATTTATAACCTATAATTTTCAGAATGATGTGCTTTTCAAAAAAATGAGTTTTCAGAAAAGAATTTTGAGTTTTCAAAACCCCAAAAAGAGTTTTCAAAAAATTGATTTTCAAATAAAATAATAAGCCTTAGAAAAAATTCATAGATCTTGTGTTATCAAAAACAATTACACTTATTAAGCCTTAGGTTTAAGAAAATTTCGTATTCCTTGGGTTGTTAGAAATTTTGGATGTTTCATTTTTATTAGGTAGAAAAAAATGAAAAATTTCCTAAAGAAATGGGTCTAAATTTTTCAACAGTTTAAAATACAGATTATTATTTTTTTTATTTATTTGCATTTTACAAAAAATTGCTGTTAGACATTTGAAAAATAAAGGGCTATAGATAGCGAAAGAGAGAAAAGGATTAGATTAGAGACAGAGAAAGAAAGACTTGGCATTATGTTTACTAAAAATATTTGAATTATAACATCTAATGTTCCAATTATTTTCTGGAAGGGGCCATTTTATCCAGTGCAAAAAAGTTTTGGTTTTCAAAACCTAAAACCCAAAACCAAAACCAAAAAACCCAAAACTTTTCTTGACTCAAAACTCAAAACCAAAAGTTTTGAGCAGCCCTACTATACACCAATGCAGCCATGCCTTCTAAATTAAATATTAAGCAATTCCTTTTATTTTTCTAATCAAGGCACATCTCAAAAATCTGAAACTAACTTTCACTATAGACTGAATTGGATCCAAAAGAAATTTCAACAGAGGAGGATGCGAAAATGAATAAAATAATAAGAAATTACGGCCCATTCGCTATAACTCGGTTCAAACCAAACCTAAACCAAACCTAATTATATCAAAAGCTTGATATTTTGGGCATTTAGTATTTGTTTGAAAAAATTGAATTTTTGGAATTTTTTATCGATTTTTTGGCAAATTTTTGAAAAACCGGTAAAACCGGCGGTTAACCGGGGGTCAGGCCAAAACCGAAACCGAAAACCGAGGGTCCCAAAACCGGCCAAACCGAAAACCGGAGGTACCGGTTTNAAATTGATTTGTAAATAATAAATATTTAATTAAAATTTATGAATATTAATCTAATAAATTAATTGATATTTTAAAAAAGTACTAAATATACTAGAATTAATTACAAATCTATCGCCAAAAATTGTCGAAATTATTACTTCGAAAAAATCAAAATCATTTTTTATTTTAAAAATTAATTTCGAAATTTATTTTTAGAAAAAATATTTTCGTTCAATTTTCCTTACCTCGATGAGTAGGCACAACGGAAGTTTTCAACAATCACCGGCAACCGATCGGCAAGCTTCTCCGTGTCGATCTCCGTAATCCCGTCATTCTCGGTGGTTATGCTCTGGGATGCGGTGACCACATTGCCGAAATTTACGCCTAAATAAAATATAAATTAAAATAATAATATTATTAATTTTTATTATTTAATAAAAAGAACAAGCAAAAATGCATAAAAAAATCTTATCATTTGAAAGAAATTAATTTAGATATAAAAAACTTTCAAGAAAATTTATTTTTTAAAGATACAGGAATTTTATTTAGACTATTTCTATTAGATATGATTTTTCAAAAAATATTTTTTATCAAAATTACCCACCTTGATTCTCGAGTAGCAATGCCCACATGAAGCGTGTCAATACGTACATCACGAAGACGATGGGTGCCCAGAACCAAAGAATCCACTGAAAAAAATTAATTAATTTTTGGAAAAATTAAAAATAAATTGGATTTTATTTTATAATGGCCAATACAATACGAATGAAAATTTTAATTAAATTATTCACATCTAATAAAAATTTGACAAAAATTTAATTAAACTTTTTCAATGAAAAATGCTTATTTCTTAGGTATAAGGTTTAGCAAAATTATTTTTAAAATGCACCCTTTCCTTTCTATTGATATATTAAAAATAAATTAAATTATTTAAAATAATTTCGTCTATCTAATGGTTCTAAATTTTTTCATTTTAAAAATTAAAATTATTCAAAACATGCATCATCATTTAAAGAAAAATTACAAAAAATACCCATTATATATTTTTTGATTGAAAAAAATATTTCAAAAATTCGAATTTTTTTTGAATATTTTTTTAATTTGCCCACCTCCGGATTTTTGACCTCCCTCTGCCTCCTCCAGCTCAGGTCGTGCGAAAATGACTCGTCCGGGCCCACGTAGTACCGTTTCGCGGTTTGGCAATGCCTTTTGGCGTCCTCGTCCAATTGGGTGCCGGCAAAATCGTAGATGGACGCGCCCCGACAAGTGGACTCTTCCAGCGCGATTTTGGACCTGAAATGGGTTGGATTATTTGTAATTAAATAAATTGTTTAAATTTTAGCTAATTTATTAATTTATGAATCGAAACAATGCTCTAGTATTTTTATTAAAAATTGTTAACCAACTATTATGATATGAACCTTAACCTTGAAATAAAGATAATGGAAAAAGTGCCCCATATTTTATAGATTTAATCCATTTTTTTCGTGAAAAAATATCCATGGTAAAATCAAAGCAATAAAGAAAAACATTTTTGAACCCATAAAATTAGCAGTAACAATAAAAATAAAATCCCACGATTTAAATTAGATTCAACTATTCTGGATCGCTGATAGTATTTTTTGGAAGTCATTGCATTAGCAATTGGCTAAAATGCTTTAATAATTCAATTATCTTAAGAAGATAATTAAAAAAAGAACGCCTATTGGAATTCAAATATCCCTTAAAAATTAAAAATATTTTTTGAAAAGAACAACTTTCAATTTGCATAATTAAAGCTTCAGTTTAAAATTATAAAAATTAGTATTAATCATAAATTTTAATTTATTTTAACCCGAAAACTCACAGTTTGGTTGTCCACAGGATGGCGAACACGAGCAGGGTGAACCCGGGCACGACCCACAGGTTGCCCTTGTCCATGCGGTCCCCGATGCCGTCCTTCAGCAACGGCCTGGCCAATGCCTTCAGCTTCCCACTGGTTCCCCGCCAAAGATGGCCGAGATACTCACCGCCCACCATCGGCAACACCATTTTGGTCGTTTTAGGAAGTCAAAATTTATTTATTTATTATGGGTTGTGAAATTATTGCAATTATGGATCTGAAAATCGGGGAAACTGGATTAGAAAATTCATAAATTAGGAAATCAAAAAGCATAAAAATGGATCGCGCACGGTTTAGGAAATGTGATTGAAAGAAAATGGCATAGTCAATAAAAAGGAGAAAAATCGGGAAAAATAGGGGGCGGTTTTAAAACTTTTTACAGTTGCTTAATATTTTATTTTTCCAAAACATTTTTTATGATTGAATTCAAAAAAACTAGAGGTGAACGAAAAATATAAAAATAAGTATCCTAAATAGAACAAAAAATACTGATTACTTACTACAGACCATGTCAATTGGTTTTTTTAAATTTATATTAATAATACAACAAAAAATAATCATATTTTAGGAAGATTTTAATTACCGATAACTAAATTAAAACTTTTTTATTTTAAAGAATTTTTTTTACTTTTTTGTAGTAGCTAATTTTTGCATTTTTGAATTTCATTTTGAATCTGGCATTCGAATAAGAAAACAAATAAAATCGATTGGTTCTAAAAATATTAGCCCAAATATTTTGGCCCCTCCATCATAAAGGACAAAATTATGTTTTAACGCCTTTTGTGGAAAAGGTTTGACGAGACACCATTGTGGCTTGAATAATTTAACGCAATCTTCTAAAGTGCGAGGAGGGGGAATTTTTTATTGCCAAAAAATCAGTGCCTAAGCAACGGAAAAAATTAGAAAATGTTGGAAAAAATTGTGGAAAATAATTTCCGAAAATTAGATTCGAGATGAACATGACAAAAAAGCAATAATCTAATTTAATACGGAAAAACGACCAATTTAGGATTTTTGGATTGTCTCTATGTATATCTGCAAAATGCCATTTTTGAAATTTTTTTATTTTTTTAAGGAATTAGCATTTTTTGCTAATGTTTGTGGGGTCGGGGAATATTTTTTGGGAGTTTGCGGTACATATATTTCAAATTTCATCATTTTTATGATGTTTCGAAAGTTTAAAAATGAATTGCGCAATGCCAAGATCAAAAATTGTGTTTTGACACGAATTTCGTCTCAAAAATATCGATTTTTCGGTACAGGTATACTGTAACAACAGTAGAGAGTGAAAGTGTAAGAGGGAGAGAGAGAAAGAGAAGGTGTGTGTCAAAAATAACGACGAATGTGAGAGAAAAGGGACAGAGATGCGCCAAAAAGTGGGGGGAGAGAAAGGAGGATGGGATGGGGAATGGATTCGTTTCGAAAGTCCGCCGTCCCCTTTGGGGGAGCAAAATGGATATGACCTTGGGGGCCAATAGTGAAGAGGGCTTTTTGCCCTTGGACTTCTCTCATCCTTTACCCTCGAGGGAATTGCGCCCTCTGATTTCCTTCCATGAGAGGGTTTTTTTTCGTGGCTTTTGCAGCGAAATTGGGCGTGAAAAATATAGCGAAAAAATACGAAAAAAACTTTCGCTTTCTTATGGTATAAATCCGCAAAAATAATGCTAGAACATTAAAAACCCCGCCATTTTGATCAATTAAAAAAATATTCGTTGAAACGTGCTGGCCAAAAGTATAAAAGGAAAAGTTATGCAAATTTTTGTATTTTAATGTTTAATCCAGTCCAGTTTTTCAACTTCCGATAAAAATGCAAAATTTTTCGAAAATATCGGAAAATAGTGGTTTCTNTACATGATTTCTGAAAAAATATTTCAAATCTACCTTTAGGACATTTTTCAAAAAATTGGTTTAAATTTTTTTCTAATCAAGATGGGTTTCAATCTTTTCCTATGATTTTCAAGAAAATTTATAACCTATAATTTTCAGAATGATGTGCTTTTCAAAAAAATGAGTTTTCAGAAAAGAATTTTGAGTTTTCAAAACCCCAAAAAGAGTTTTCAAAAAATTGATTTTCAAATAAAATAATAAGCCTTAGAAAAAATTCATAGATCTTGTGTTATCAAAAACAATTACACTTATTAAGCCTTAGGTTTAAGAAAATTTCGTATTCCTTGGGTTGTTAGAAATTTTGGATGTTTCATTTTTATTAGGTAGAAAAAAATGAAAAATTTCCTAAAGAAATGGGTCTAAATTTTTCAACAGTTTAAAATACAGATTATTATTTTTTTTATTTATTTGCATTTTACAAAAAATTGCTGTTAGACATTTGAAAAATAAAGGGCTATAGATAGCGAAAGAGAGAAAAGGATTAGATTAGAGACAGAGAAAGAAAGACTTGGCATTATGTTTACTAAAAATATTTGAATTATAACATCTAATGTTCCAATTATTTTCTGGAAGGGGCCATTTTATCCAGTGCAAAAAAGTTTTGGTTTTCAAAACCTAAAACCCAAAACCAAAACCAAAAAACCCAAAACTTTTCTTGACTCAAAACTCAAAACCAAAAGTTTTGAGCAGCCCTACTATACACCAATGCAGCCATGCCTTCTAAATTAAATATTAAGCAATTCCTTTTATTTTTCTAATCAAGGCACATCTCAAAAATCTGAAACTAACTTTCACTATAGACTGAATTGGATCCAAAAGAAATTTCAACAGAGGAGGATGCGAAAATGAATAAAATAATAAGAAATTACGGCCCATTCGCTATAACTCGGTTCAAACCAAACCTAAACCAAACCTAATTATATCAAAAGCTTGATATTTTGGGCATTTAGTATTTGTTTGAAAAAATTGAATTTTTGGAATTTTTTATCGATTTTTTGGCAAATTTTTGAAAAACCGGTAAAACCGGCGG
Organism: Rotylenchulus reniformis; assembly: GCA_001026735.1. Taxonomy (NCBI): domain Eukaryota; kingdom Metazoa; phylum Nematoda; class Chromadorea; order Rhabditida; family Hoplolaimidae; genus Rotylenchulus; species Rotylenchulus reniformis. The sequence goes on along the minus strand of LDKF01003014.1, from coordinate 1,100 downwards.
TTAACCGGGGGTCAGGCCAAAACCGAAACCGAAAACCGAGGGTCCCAAAACCGGCCAAACCGAAAACCGGAGGTACCGGTTTTAAACCGCTTTTGCACAACCCTACTTAAAACCAAAAAAATATTTCATTTTGTCCTTTAATTTGTTTAAAAACTTTTAACAAAAACAAGGACTATAAGAAGATGAACTAAAAATGAGAAATTTCTATGATTAAATTAAATTTACTCTAATTCTATGTTTTCTTAAGGTGATAAATTTCAATTTATTTTTATTTTCAGTTTAAAGCATTAAACATAAAATTTGAATTTATTATTTTTTATTTTTTGATTAAACATACCATTCTCTGCGCTCCCACCACGCTCGGGCAATGTCAAGGCCCCAACTTCGGTAGCCACCGCCGATCATCAGAGGCAAAATGAAGAACAACAACAATAGAGGGGCCACCACCAAAGAGCATTCGAAGGCCAGAAAGGCGGCGTAGGATCTGGAAAAATTGATTTGTAAATAATAAATATTTAATTAAAATTTATGAATATTAATCTAATAAATTAATTGATATTTTAAAAAAGTACTAAATATACTAGAATTAATTACAAATCTATCGCCAAAAATTGTCGAAATTATTACTTCGAAAAAATCAAAATCATTTTTTATTTTAAAAATTAATTTCGAAATTTATTTTTAGAAAAAATATTTTCGTTCAATTTTCCTTACCTCGATGAGTAGGCACAACGGAAGTTTTCAACAATCACCGGCAACCGATCGGCAAGCTTCTCCGTGTCGATCTCCGTAATCCCGTCATTCTCGGTGGTTATGCTCTGGGATGCGGTGACCACATTGCCGAAATTTACGCCTAAATAAAATATAAATTAAAATAATAATATTATTAATTTTTATTATTTAATAAAAAGAACAAGCAAAAATGCATAAAAAAATCTTATCATTTGAAAGAAATTAATTTAGATATAAAAAACTTTCAAGAAAATTTATTTTTTAAAGATACAGGAATTTTATTTAGACTATTTCTATTAGATATGATTTTTCAAAAAATATTTTTTATCAAAATTACCCACCTTGATTCTCGAGTAGCAATGCCCACA
>LDKF01003011.1:0-24692 GCA_001026735.1 Rotylenchulus reniformis | reverse complement strand
TTTTTATAAAATTTTAATGAAAATTTTTTCCTCAATAGAAATTTTTTATTTTATCTTTAAAAATATCAAAAAATTCCATCATAAAAAAAGTAAAAAAAATTTTTGAAAAAAATTCTTCTCAGAAAAATTAAAATTCAAAAAAATAATAAGATTTTTAAAAATTTAATCAAAATTTTTTTGGCTATAAAATAGCGGCGAAATAAGCTAGCTAGCGGAATTAATAGAAGTAGATCATTGAATTGTTGAGGAAAACCAGATAGAGGACGAGGTTGAGAAAAAATTCGAAAAAATTTTTTCTAGCTTTTTATTTCAAGAAAAATCTCCGAAATCTCTTTCCAAATTACTTAAACAAATCACTGATGGTGAAAACTGAAAAATATGATATTTGAACTAATAGTGATTGAATACATTGATTTTTTGGGTAGCAATCATTTTACAAAATTACTTAATTTAAAGGATTTTTCCTTAAGAAATTCTTATCTATTACCCTCTGTGTTCTTACCTTTCAAAAAATTTCGACAGAAACCCTGTTTTTAACACAAGAAATAACATGACCAAAACCAAAACCAATGCGGGATTACGATAAATACTATAAGTAGAACAAAAACTCCAAAAATTGGGTTTTCTTAAGTATTGCTCTTTCTTAAGTATTCTTAAGTAATAAAAGTTAGTAGTTAAGTAAATATAATACATTTTGATATTATGCTATATTCAAAAAAAAAACAAATCGACGGTGAGATCGTAGCCCAAAATGAAGTTAAATACGAAAATTCGAATAAATCACATAAAATGGGAATTAGATGTTCCTTTTGTTGGAATTTTTGACAAGGAAAAACATCCCGCTGAACTGGATTGACCAAGTGAGAAAGAATTATTGCCAAAATAAGCATTAAAATCGTGATTTTGACCAAAAATTTAGCAATAATTTTTTCTAATGACCAATCGGATGATTCTTGTTTTTCTAGTTTGAGCTTGAACTGATGTGTTTTATAATCAATTATCTAGCGCTGGGACAAACTGAAACATCCAGTTTCGCCCTCTAAATTAAAGCCATATTCGTTCCACAAAAATAAATTTAAAAAATGAAATTGATTAAGTTTAAGAATTTAAGTGAGAGGCTGCTAGTTCGTTACAAAAAAAACGTAATGGAAATGGCATTAATAAGCGCTTCAAAGTATAGAGAAAGTTTAATGAGTTTAATCCATTTTTATTTATTTATTTTTAATTAGGCTATAAAATCAGAAATGTAATTTCGAAAAAATCTTTTTTTTATTCATTAATTTCATAAATCAAGATTGAATTCGGTCAATCTATAATTCAACCAAAATTCCTCTGCACATTCAGGTCCCGTCGGAACCAGCTGTGGAGACCAGCGAGAAGCCGTGTCAATATCCGTTTTTTTACTTATCCTTATTGAAGTGTGGAATTATTCCTAACTATTGTTGCAACGCAAGATAAAATCTCCGAATTGCCAAAAAGATTTCATTGCATTTTATATTAGTAGGCCTCGTCAAGATATTAGGATACCATATTCTCTCTAAAATAGGACAGGTGTCTTATTTTTTGAACCCGCTCAAAGTGGGGTCTTATTTTAGAGTGGAGTCTTATTTTTTCAAAATGGTTTAACAGGGAATTTTAAATTCTAGGGACATATTTCCAGAAAATTTTTTTGAAAAATTATAGTTTTTATAGGATTTTGGATAAATTGCAGATTAAAAAACAAAAATTATTCAGTGGTGGTCGGAAAAAGCAGGTTTGTCTGCTCTTTTTTATATTTTATCTTCATGAACTTTACTTACTTATGATAATAGATTTGCGTTATCACCACAAAATAAATAAAAATTACAATGTAAAAAATATTAATTAATTATAAAGAAATTTGAAAGGAGCACTTCGAGGTTCACAAAAATGTGCAACGGAATTATCAAAGAGGAAAAATTTCCTTTCGTTCAACTCTGACTAAGGCGAAGATAAGGTCGCATTCGCTCAACGAAAAAGTTATTTTCATTATACCATCTTGCATATCTATTACTAATTACGATTACAATTAGTGATAGCAATTTTCTATGTGATGTAGCAGTTTGTCTTCAGTTAATTGGGCGATTAAAATAAGTGAAAAGAAATGCATTAATTACTAATTTACAGTATTATGGCCCCACTATGAGTTGCACCTGTTTGTCAATGTGCAAAACGATTATGAACAATTAAGGAAGTGGAAAGCAAGAGGTCACAAACCAGATTCCGATATATTTTAAGACAATCACAAAAAGTATGCCCATCATGAAATGGGTATAAAATGATTACATTGTCATAAGAGAAAACCATTCTTTAAGTTTTGAAACAAATTTCAAAACCTTTCCAAACAAAAAATATATCTTCTTTATTAAGAATAAAGCTGTAAATATTGGGAATAATCAAAAGGCAGTAAAATCAAGATCCCCATCCCAATTCATACCTCAAAACAAAACAAAAAATGCTAAAAAATATATTATTTAATATAGGCATTTAGATAACAAAAAATGCTTATTTTATAGCTTTTTGAATCGAATCGATTAAAATCCTATATTCAAATGTAAAGTACAATCGATCCCAGTTGGGTTTGATAAAAAAATTTAATGTTTCAGAGGGATTATGGAAAGCATGAAATTACAAACCAGTAACCACCTTTATCATAACCAGAGGCGGTCCCGATAATGGCGGGATAAAATTGAAAATTTGGATCCGTTACTTAAAAAAATTGGTCATACGAATTAATTGTCAAAAAATATTTTTACATTTTTTCTCGGTATTTAAAAGGAAACCAACCGATCAATCTTTTTCCATCTTTAGTTATTACCAAACACTTTTCACTTTTAAGCTGTATTCCATCTTTGTCATGCTTATTTTTGTACTATTAGCCTATGTGTTCAATGACGGCAAGTAAGTTGATTTTTTAACCGGAAATAATGAATAAAGTTCTTCCCATATATTTTTTCAAACTCATTCATTAGTCAGAATAATTTTAGTTTAAACATTATTTAGATTTTTAATTAATATTTTTAAGGAAAGGACGCAAAATTAAAAAATTTAACAATTACAGTGGGGTGCATATGTTTATAAACAAAATGGTAATAGAGTGAAAAGTCGATTTAATATGCCTAGAAAGAAAGAACGATACATGGTGTAACGGACTTTATTGTAGTCCTATTAGTGGAGAATCGATACCATGTAAACAAGTTTCCATCCGATAAACCTTATGAAAAATAAACAGTATTTTCTTCTCCGAGATCATTTTTTACTGGTGCATATGTTTATAAACAAAATAAAAATTCCCATATTTTGGAAAGTTTTATGAAAGAAAAAATCTGAAAAAATTCATGCAATCTCGTATGTGCTAGACGATCAAGATATGCCATAGAATTGACCTACTTCATTGGTTCCATCATGGAGATCTAGGTAGCCCCAAAATGGCTTGAAAATGGGAGTTTCGAAATTCAAAAAATATTTTCGACATGTTATCAAGGGGCTAGAATTTTTGTTTTCTATAATGGTCATCTAATGGGCTGTAAAAACGTCCTTTATCTCAACCAGCTAAAGCCATTCTCCGAGGAGATATGGGTCGAGCAATTTTTTAAATGCCAAAATTACGGTATTTTCAATGGGAATTTTGGGGACTCACAAGGAACATACACAGCTTGTGTTTTTTTAAAGAAGCAGGAAAAATATAACTGATATACAATTAGATAGCCCTTGAATAATGATTTTCAAAAATCGTGCCCATGGAGCGATCCACTAATGATTTAGCGAGAAAATCAATTTTTAAAATATTTTTTCCGTGTGCTTTAAGGGCGGTTCGTCTTTCGTGGAAGAATATATATAAAATTTATTTTCGAGCAAATTTGTCCAATGTATTTTAATCAACATAAGCATGTTTTAATACTGAAATTTCTATATTTAATTCAGATAATTAATTCAAATATAAATTATCTATAATACCTTCGCTAACATAATTTCAAAAAAATTCATATTTGTCCGAATAAAGAAGTAAGTATTTCGGAATAAAATGTTGCAAATTTTTATAATTATTTATATCACTTCCATAAATTGATTTTTCTTTAAAAAAATAATAAATATTACAATTTTTCAACTTGTTTGTCCCTTGTCGATTTGTTTTCCAATCGGCGATAACCATCAATTTACTCGTTTTTTGTTTGTATCGTCCTGTGATTCATCAACTATGATTGGAAACCACACATCTCGCTTTTTGGTCACTTTTTTGGCTTTAACTTATCCTACCCACAAAAATGAGCAAAGATTTACGTCGGGCACTAGCAACGTATTTTTCTAACTTTCAAAATCCTGCGCAGTATCACCCAATAAACAAGCAATTTTTACAAAAAATTAAAGGTAAAAAATAACCAAAGTTTTATTTTAATTAATTTTTTTAAGAAATAATAAATGAAGAAAATTTATCGGAACATGATCCTATCAAAATAGTAGATTTTATGGATGCATCCGATGATGAATCGGAATCTGATTCCGATCAAACAGATTCGGAAGAATCACGAGATTTTTACAAATTCAGTCATGAAGAAATGATGGAAATAGTCAGTGAAGCTGACAAGGGTTGGTCATTTAATACAATACAACATAAACACAGACGCCTTAAATCCAACGAAGAAATTCGAAGGTGACGAATGAAGATCAAAATTTAATAGAAAAAAATTTTAGAATGAAAGATTATGTACAGAGAGGTGGTACTGTATTCGAAAAATTTAAGCAATTGGATTCATTATTGATTGAACGTTTTGCTTCACAAAGAGCCGATTATGCTGAAATACATGAATTCGAACTGCGTGATATGGCTCTTGAAATAGCCGAAGAAATAGATTTACACGATTTTAAGGTATAGCTATCTGATGTATAAATTTATTTTTCTGTTTAATTGCAATTTATTTCTTAAATATTACAGGCTTCTACGAGTTGGTTGAGTAAATTCAAAAAAAAACATGGGATTACATCTCGAAAGATAACAGGTACTCTTTCAATTTACTTCCACAATTTTAAATAAATTATTTTTCCCCAATCTTTTTAAAAAATAATTGTAATTCTTAATGCAATATAAGGTCTGAAGTTGAAAGTTGAAAATACTTCCAAAAAAATCTAATTTAAGAAATTGCATTGCATTTTTGGTCATTTTTTATAGCATTTTTAGAATTTTTAAAATTCATATCAAGAAATTTTTACAACTTATTTTTGAGCGTGTACATATTACATATTTGGGAATTTTTTTGCACATGATAATTGGTATTCAACTATATTTTGATGGTAATGATTTTAACCTATATTTTGATGGTAATGATTTCTATTCTATTTCTATTTTTTTGCACCGATTTTTCTACTATTACAATATTGAATAAATTTTTATTTTTTGAAATTGTGGAGTAAACTGAATAAATATTAAATAATAGATATTCGTCAAAAAAGTGATGTTGCTAATATGAATGAACTTGGTCATGCCATCAATGAATTTATAAGCAATTTAAATATGCATGATTATGCTGAGGATGCGGTAGCATAAAATTTAGAAAAAATGAAAAATTTTACCTACATATTAGGTTTTTAATTGCGACCAAATGGGAATCAATCTTGAAATGTATACTGGGCGAACTCTTGAATTCTCTGGCCAAAAACGTGTTGAGGCGATAATACAACCCAGTTCTGCCTCAACTCATTCAATGACATTGTTTCCTATGATCAGGGCAGACGGCACTGTATGGAGCCAACTTTGTGTCATCTTTTATGAGCCAAAAGGAGCTCCCAAAGTATTTAATGAACAATTAGCAGAATATCCCAATTTAAAGGCTGCATGGACCCGGTCAGGCAAAATGACGAGTGAAATAACATTAGCATACTTTCGTTCTATTCAAAATAAATTTGATAAGCGGAATTTGGTTTTGTTGGATAGTTGGTCAGGTTATAACTCTCTTCTTCATGATCATGGTATTTGTAATACATTTTCTTTTGGGGTCATTCCTCCTAAAGCAACACCATTTTTGCAACCGTTGGATTTCTACTACAACCGACAGTTTAAGCACTTTCTTAAAATTTTCTCAAATTATGTACGTCGTAAACAATCCGAATTTATTCTTTCCTCACGCACCAATATTGCTAGGACCTTATCCTTAATTCACGACCAATTCACTGCACCACGTTATAAAAATATGATCCGTTATGCATTCTATGGTTGTGGTTATTATGTTGACCATCCGGGTGAATTTGACACACCCGCTAACTATTGTTTCTTGAAAAAACCTCGTGATCCTTGCATGAATTGTGGTTCACTTGCTTTGCTCCGCTGTTCACATTGTGAACATAATTTCTGTTTCAACGATTTCGTTATTAATTACCATTGTCATTATGAAGAATATGCAGAATAAATTTTCTTGGTTTATCTTGATTTGAAATATACAAGGTTTAAATAATTGAATTTTTTGAAATTATGTTAGCGAAGGTATTATAGATAATTTATATTTGAATTAATTATCTGAATTAAATATAGAAATTTCAGTATTAAAACATGCTTATGTTGATTAAAATACATTGGACAAATTTGCTCGAAAATAAATTTTATATATATTCTTCCACGAAAGACGAACCGCCCTTAAAGCACACGGAAAAAATATTTTAAAAATTGATTTTCTCGCTAAATCATTAGTGGATCGCTCCATGGGCACGATTTTTGAAAATCATTATTCAAGGGCTATCTAATTGTATATCAGTTATATTTTTCCTGCTTCTTTAAAAAAACACAAGCTGTGTATGTTCCTTGTCAGATATGTTATTTTTTTGTAGACCTTAAAAATGCCATGAGTTAGATTGTTCAAATAATGGATGAAAAACAGACTAAAAACCTCATTAATCCATTTCAATTTAAAATTCAGTTAATCTTAGAGCAGATACTTCCAAAATATTAGCAAACAAATATGCAAAAGAAGCTACCTTAAATTGATCAATAAAGGCAGAGGCCTGAATCTTTCGCTTCTGTATCAGATAAAATTAAATATTAAAATAGTCTCTCGACAGAATGCCTTTTCTAATGTATTTTGGAACTAATTCCTCATTGTAAAATAGTACAGCAAAGTTATACAAATAATCATTACATAATATTGCACAAAAGATTCGCTATGGTGTGCAATAATTTCTCATGGCTTATTCACCAATGAGAACATGTTGACCGAGGTACGTACTGTAAATTCCGTGTAGACCCAAAGGACGAAGGGAAGAGCTTTATTACAAGGATTGGAAATTGCGGATGGGATAAGAATGTGAATGTGGGATGGAAGCCCGGGAACAGCAATATGTGGAGTGAATATATGTGTGTGGGAAGGGAACGGAAGTGATCATTGATCGGTCCCGAGAATGGATGGGAGTGGAACGGGACCAACACCTCCCTCCTAAATTTGGACACCATTAAAATTTGGGGCTTAATCGGAGTCCGTGGTGACTTTACAAATACAGGCACTGAACGGGTTTGGATTAAATTTAATCTTCATCTTCCGTGTCGATGCGATCTGTTCAAAATTTTCCCCGTATTCCAATCGCACTGGGGCCCGGCTGGTGCACCTGCAAGTCAGTTCCCGTTGATGGCACATCCAATGTGATGTCCTCTCCAGCGGATTCCGCGAAGTCCTCGATCCGTTCATTCCGTAGACGCAATTGATCTCGGTGACGGCGAATTTTTCTTCCCATGTGTCTTTCGGAAGATAATTGAACTTCAAACATTTGGTGCCCAAGGCGTTTAGTAATTTGTAATTACGCCTGCACTCCACTTTTTGCCTCCCTTCACTGGGAACATTCTCGCCCATACAGGCTTGTCCCGGTTGAATTTATCCTCCTCATCTGAGGACTCTGACTCACGCTTTGGGCGTATTAAAGTCAGGTTTGAGCGAAGTTGGCGATTTAGCATCACTTCGGCCGGGATTTTCCCGGTGGACGAATGGGTTGTCCATCGAATTGACCGAAGAAAAATTTGGAGGAAAAATTCTGCTTTTCCATATTCTTCCTCCTTGAGCTTAGTCACTGACTCCTTGAATGAGCGGACCAATCTTTCGGCAATTCCATTGCTCGCAGGATGGTATGGTGCAGTTGTAATCTGCTGAATGCCGTTTTTCGAGTATTATTCTCGAATTTCCTCGCTCGTAAATGGAGGTCCATTATCCGACACAATTGTTTCCGGAAACCCGAAAATGTCGAATATTTTGGTGAATTGTTCAATCAGCTTTTTTGCTGACGTCAAATTCATTTTTTCCACGAAGGGAAATTTGGATTTGGCATCAACCATTATTAGCCATTTTTCTTCGATCTTTTGAAGCGAATTCCTTCTTGCAAAATAGCACAGAAAAAGTGGATAAGAAACAAACAACAATTATTTAGCATAGCATGCTTTCGCGTCATATTAAATTTAAAATGTTTGTTTTATTATTTGTTAATAATTTTTAGGCATTTCGTGGTCTCTCCTATCCATCCCTTAATTTGAGACTTTTCGCGCAGTGGCAGGGCACCATTTTCTTACACCGATCTTTAATTACTAGTTTTCGCCAATATATGCATTGGGGCATATAAAATCAGCGCAAGAATCCTGTAGAAATCAAAATTATATTTTTGGCGCTATGATTTTATGACGCAAGTAAAAACATTTATGCTCTTTATAATTACCTTTTATGAAACAAAAAGTAAAACTGATCAATAAAAATCTGTTTGCTTTTCGTAATTTGATTTTTAGGTAAATACCTTAAAACCTGTATTATAACCCCCGAGGGTTATATTTTTCAACCCACCTCTAGAGGGTAGTCTTTTACAGAGGGGCTCAATTGCAGGGGGGTTATATATTTCAACCTCAGTCATGAAGAGGGGGGGGGGACTATTTTTCGACCCCATTTTTGAGAAATGAAGGGTCATTTGGTAGAAAAATTGAGCCATTTTTCAAGAAAAAAATGATACTGGAGTAAAATATACCCCTAAGAATGAGGTCCCGGACAAAAATACACTCCTAAAGATGAAGTCCCGGACCAAAATACACCCTTAAGAACGGGGTTCTCGAAAAGAAATATACCCTAAAATTTTACCATGATGAGAAATGCTCGCATTTGATGAAAGAAACTACAATACCGATTATTCCATTGAATTTTGAATTTTTTTCCTTTTCCATATATAAAAAATCAATTTTTTGGCTATTACCCACGGGGGTTATAATGCAGGGGGGGTTATATTTTTCAACCCCCCTCCAGAGGGGGGTCTATTGCAGGGGGGACTAATTGCAGGGGGGACTTAATACAGGAAATACGGTATGCTAATTTATTTTTAGGCACCCAACCCCGCTTCCCCCCTTTACTTAGGTATGCATATTTATACATAGGTTACTCTTTCTAACATCCTAACTCATCAGATATTCCCATCCCATTTTCAGGTTTTTTTATAGCTTTTTTGGCACATTTTTGGAATCAAATTCAAATCTTTCAATTATCGTAAAACCTGTATTATAACCCCCCTGCAATTGAGCCCCTCTGTAAAAGACTACCCTCTAGAGGTGGGTTGAAAAATATAACCCTCGGGGGTTATAATACAGGTTTTAAGGTATTTACCTAAAAATCAAATTACGAAAAGCAAACAGATTTTTATTGATCAGTTTTACTTTTTGTTTCATAAAATGTAATTATAAAGAGCATAAATGTTTTTTACTTTTTATTAAGATCTGTTTGACTTTTTAGCCTATAATTATGGCATATAATTTTGTTAAAATAAACCGTAAAAATCTTATTCTTTAAACTGCAACCCATACAATATTTATATTGAAATTATTTAGTCTCTAAATAATTATTAATGGATAAATAATCCATTTCTAAAAAGGCCAAAAATTATTAGTAATTATATGTAGAAAATCAATATTACGCTTTTGATACCCAGAAAAATGTTGTAAAGTAAATTTAATAAAAGTGATAAAAATAATTGATAACAGCAATTGAAAACTGCAATCGCTTGGCCCAAATATAAGTTTAAATATGTTAATATGTTTGAAGTACTCAAAATACACCATTCTGTAATATCGGACCTGATGTTATTTTGGTCCAATTAATACTAGAAATGTTGTTGATAAATGTTGGATACTTGTTTTCATATGTTTTTTTTTCAAAGAAGTGTACATGATAATGAAGTAGCTAATTCTAGAAGTGTACATCTAGAATTAGCTACTTCATTATCATTACAATAATTCCTAAATTCAACAGAAGCTCACCTATGTAATAATTAGGGCTCGGAAAAATATCCATATAAAATCGCAACATATCCGTATAAAATATCGCCAAAAATCGCAAAATATCCACATAAATTAGTAAAAATATCCATATAAAATTTTCAAATTAGATATGTGAAACCATGTAAAATTATTCAAAAAATTTTACGCATATACGCCGCGGCATCCGTGCAAATAAGCAGTGCTTTGTCCCTTTCTAGGGAACATTTGGCTATAAAAAACAAGCAATAAAATAAAAAATTTAATTTAAAATTACCCAAGCCTTCCTCGACAAATCTCGCCATGTTATCGGAATCTACTTTTTCTAGCTCTTTCACAGCGATCAAATGGGGTTTTGTCCATTTATTTCCATCCAATTTACCAATCAAAAGGTTCGCGATGTAGCGATTGGCCCGATCAGTGGTCTCATCGACTGAGATCCAATAAAATTGGCCAGAAAATTCTTCTTTAATTTGACTCATTTTCTTAAATCATTTTTTTATTTATTTTTTATAAAATTTGTAAAAACCTGATCAAAGCAATGTTCCAAGTAATTTCGCAACGTTTTCTCGCATTATTAGCCATTACATTCGATATTAGCCGATATCAGAGTGGATGCCAAATCAAGTGTGAATTTGTCAGGAATGTTGGAAGTGGTTGCCTCCAAAAATTGCTGTTTCTAACGCGTTTCTTTTTCATTTTGTCGATGGACGCCTTGCTGATGTTTTGCGGTCTCATTGTGCTGTTTGAGTTGTTTGAATACATCGACAGTTACCTTATTTTTAAAATCTATTCTTTTTTATAAACAAAAAATAAAAATTTTCACATTAAATTGCCTTAACTCTTCTGCACATTTTTTGGGGTCGAATTTTGGCATTGTCAGAAAATCTATTTTCTGTTATCTATTTTGGACGTTTTAGTAGCTTGGTTTAAAATACTGCCAACGAAAAAACTTTAAAAGCTAATGTTTATTTTTTTACTACGGGTTTTGTTTTTCTGTGATATTATTTCCACATAGCTTAATAAATTTAGAAAGAATTGTCTATCCCAATCCTTGTTGTCTGTACTCTCCCTGAACCACACTAATGAGAAATTCACATTTTTTGTTTTGGTCATTTCAACATACCAATTAAGCTGAAATCATGCATGAATAAGGCGAATTAGACTAGCAGAGAAAAATCACTATATCTATAAAAATATAGTAAAACTACTGTTAATGTGGAATTATTTTTTGCGAAATTTTCCTGTCTTGATTTTCCTACAAAATATATTGCACATAAATTGTAACCCATAGTAAATTTGCTCATTTACATTTTATTTATCTCGGTAGTTTATGATTGATTCCCCACCACTTGGATCACAAAATTAAAAGGTGCGTTTCAAGAGCGTAAAATCCGATTCAGAGTCAGAATGATATATCACGTCATCTAAAGTGAGTTTTTTTTATTAATAAGATTAAGAAAAATTTGCAAAAAAAACAATAATTATTCGCATGGATAAAATTCAGAAATTGACTGCCAAAAATGATAAAACGATCATCGTTAAAACGTTTACGCCATAAATAGGTATATAGAGTTCAAAACAGAAATAAATATTATGTTGGAGTAGAAAAACATGGTCGATCTCGTGCTGAACCACTAGTATAGATCCGTGTAAAAAATTTAATTTGGCAGTTTTTATAAAGAACAGAATTTTTTTCACTTTACAATTTTATGTTCATCCAGCAATTCATCGTCACGATGCAGTTTATCGTCATGTGGTTACACTTACTAGTAGGGTTGTGCAGGACCGGTTTTAAACCGGTACCCCCGGTTTTCGGTTTGACCGGTTTTGGGGACCCCGGTTTTCGGTTTCGGTTTTCGTCGGACCCCCGGTTTTCGGTTTCGGTTTTTTCGGTTTTTGCTAAATGGTAATTTTCCACAAAAAAAAATCAAAAAAACCAAAATCGAAAATTTTCATAGGAAAAATTTAAAAAAAGAAATTATAGCATTTATTCTACTATATGTTTAATACCAAATTTAAATTTATAGAAAACTTTAGAATTAAGAGGCGCTGGAGGACGCGACGGGACCGCCAAAGAAAATTTTGAAAAATTTGGACCCATTTCTTAAGAAAAATTGGTCAGTTTTTTGCATGTAATTTAGATAGTTTTAAATGTAAAATTTGGAAAATTTAGGAAAAATCCCTAAAATGTAGCATTTGTTCATTTCGGCATACATGGGCAAGGTACTCCAGCTAAGCCTCAAAATTGTTTGAAAAGTGTACCATTTTCTTTTGAAATTTGCTCACTTTTTAAGCAAATTTCACTGGTTAGAAGGGTGCCGGCGGCCCTGATAAGGGCCGCCGGAGAAAATTTTGAAAATATGAGCCCTTTTTCTTANTAATTTGGCTCATTAATATAGTAGAATTCATGAATTATTATATTTGGATACGGGGTTGAATGAAAAAATTTCTAAGAAAATTTAAATATTTATTTTCTTTTAAAAATTGATTAATTTTTATGTTCCTTTCTGGAAGCTGGTTAAAAATTCAAGAAATTATCATAAAGAAAAGTATATGTTTTTCTGATAGCCTTAATTATTTGTAATGTTTTTTTATTCTAAAAAATTAAAAGACCAAAAAAATTTGTAATATCGAAAAAGTGAATGAAAGAAGATTGGAAGTAAGGATTTTAAAAATGTAAGTGGCGGAGAATTGAACTTGCGTTCCCATCACCAATAAAACAGTATTAATTCCACTGAGCCAAGACCTTTATGATTGTTTTCCTCCAAATTCCGTATTTTTGGGGATGCATTTTCAAAAAATTTTACAAAAAATCCATTTCTTAGGGGTGCATGTCAAAACCGAAAACCGACCGGTTTGGACCCTCGGTTTTCGGTTTTACCGGTTTTCGGTACCCCGGTTTTCGGTTTCGGTTTTTGGCCAAAAAAACCCGGTTTTCGGTTTCGGTTTCGGTTCGGTTAACCGACCGTGCACAACCCTACTTACTAGTGCACTTCCTGAATTTTAAATATATTTCAGGGGAAATTAAAATTTTTTCATAAAAGGAAATTGCTTCTGCGATAATTCCATTTTATAAAAGTTCATTAAGGTAGTTGGACTTATTATTAATGCACATGTCAAATGTTGGAATTGCTCACCCCGTGGTTGGATTAAAATTCTTAATTATATCCACGTTAATTAGATTTGGATTGAATAAAAATATTTGATTAGCTGATTAATTTCCATTTTTCATTTTACATCTACAGAAAGTTGATGTTGACTGTCCAATGTGCATGACCTATTTGATTTTTTATAGAGATTTAGCTGTACATTAAAAAAAAATCAAATATGCTTAAAATTGAAACTCATAGAAAATTTTATTGGCACCTCTTCAAATATTATAAGTTTATAAGGCAATGGTGAAATCGGTTCACCCGTGACATTCAAAAAATAAAATAAATGAAATATATCAGAATAATGCCATAAAAACGTGAGGAAGTTTTTTAAATAATAAATAATTTTTCAAAGGGTAAAAATGAGTGGTGGAGATTGGTCCATTTTATGCTGCCGTTAGCCCTTTAAACGCTCAACCTTTATTTCGCCTAAAATTATTTCGCCTACACCTTATTTCGCCTACTCAAATTTGCCTACAACATTATTTCGCCTACAAAATTTTCGCCTACAACTTTTAAAATTTTATCCAATACAAATAAAATGACTAAAGGAACTAAGAAGTTGCTCTACTCTACTATTCAATACCAATAAAATGGCTAAAGGAACTAAGAAGTTGCTCTACTCTACTATTCAATACAAATAAAATGACTAAAGGAACTAAAGGGAACATACCGAGGTGTGAGTATTCAGATCACAATTTAACCCATCCTATCTTGTAGAGCACCCTCACATTGCGTCGTATATTTTTGGTTTTTTTGGCCCGCACAGGAAGTGAAGGGTAGAAAAATCGCTTTTAAAATCTTTTACGAATGGTCGTTCATCCACGCGAATCATCCACGGATAAAATCAATCGTTAAATAAAATTTATTTTTTATATTTTTATTAATGGTTAATTAGTTTAAAAACAAATAGCTTCATATTCATGATCACTTGCAAAATTTGACAAAATTAATGGAAAGCAAAAATATAAAAACCAATTAAATAAATAATTCATTTGCAGCGGTGCGGCATAACCAAAAAATGATTGAAACACAAATTCAATGAACAGTGGGCACATTTGATAAAAGGCGATTCACCACAATTAGTACAATTTTGGTGGGGATTGCATTTTCGGAAGCAGAATTGGGGAGGTGTATCAAAGAAGGGTAAATCTACGTCTAGTATGCCGGCGGATTTCCATGAATATTTCATAAATGAATTAAAGATATCAGCGGAAAATTGATAATGTATCTCATTAAGTATTCGAGCGACATTATGGCGTTTGGACAAATTAAAATTGGGGTAATCTCTACGAACACGTTCATGAATAATGCGCAGAAACAATTTAAACTGACGGTTAAAAAATTTATCTAGCGGTTGAACTTTAGAAGTAGTATGTGCTGGGATGACAAGAATTCTTAAATGGGTCTTAACAATGTTGCACTCAATTATTTCTTTATATCCTGACCAACTATCGAGTATAAATAAAGTACCCCTAGGCATCACTGGAATAAAGTTATTTGTAAACCATAAACCCTGTAACGCTGTAGTCATTTTCCCTGACCTACTGTTGACACAAACAAGGCGCTCAAATTCTGCCAATTCATCGGAAAATTTAGCTGGTGGATGTGGTTCATGAAAGCAAACGAACAAAGTATGGAAAAGTTGACCCGCCATATTAATGACGGGATATACAGTGAATGAATGCGTTGTGGCCCAGGTTCTTTGGACGCAACTCACCACNATATTATCCGGAATGCGCTCACTAGCTATCATATTTCTCGCATTTTCCAAGAAATTTCTTGCTCTTTCTTCAATTTCTGCCTCATTTTCAAAAAAATTGGGTCCCACAAATTTTGTGATTTGTCGGCTGACAATGTTATGTTTCTTTTTGAATGAATATAGCCAACGGTTTGTCGCCTTTAAAAATTATAATTATTTATACAAGTTTAGCAGTCGCTTATTTAGTTAGATATATTTATATTCAATTGATATTTAAAATCCTAATAAATTTTTAAATAATATTTGCAAAACTCACTTTAAATTGATCGAATCGGATTTCATGTCCCTTTCGTAGTGCTGCATTAATCAAATCAAAATCATGTATTATTTCATTGTGATTGCGATCACGAAAAACATGTGATACATATTCGTCAATTTCCCGAAATTTTTGGTATTTTGTACCACCCCTTGCCACATATTCACGAATTCTTAAAAATGTTTGTTTGGTTTAAAAGCTATTTGTGTAACTTGCCGAACTATTTCCTCGTCATTTTTTAATTTCTTGTACAAATGTCGAATTTGTTTATATGTTGTTCCCTTGCCAATAAGCTCACATATTTCTGACATTTTTTCAAAGGAATATTTGGATATTGTAGGATCATGAGTTTGATCTTCATTGTTCGATGAAATTTCCTCATAAGCATCTTCGTCATCGGAATTGAAGTCCAAGAATTCATCCTCATCATAAGGAATTGATTCAATTTTATTGATTAATTTGGAAACTTCAGAATTATTTGTATTTTTATGACGAATAATTAGGGCTTTTAGATCAGATAATAAGGGTTCCATTTTGGTTGATCGATAGAAATGAAAGTGGTACGTGGTACCCGATCCCATAAATATAGTCCGATGTGCAATGGTTTTTTGATTAATCATCGTAATGTGTGTGGTTGGGTTGTAAATAGTGAATTTTTAAAAGTAAAAAATAATCTCAATGTTTTTGGCAAATAATTGAAAATGATCATTTATTGTAAAAAATTTTAATGAAAATTTGTTTTTGGGTGGATGATTCGCGTGGATGAACGACCGTTCGTAAGAGATTTTAAAAGCGATTTTTCTACCCTTCACTTCCTGTGCGGGCCAAAAAAGCCAAAAATATACGACGCAATGTGAGGGTGCTCTACAAGATAGGATGGGTTAAATTGTGATCTGAATACTCACACCTCGGTATGTTCCCTTGTGAGGTTGTGAGAAACAATTCTTATAAAGAAATTCTGTTGAGTTTTATTGGTAAATCGCCTATTTTGAAAAAGATAGGGTTTTCGGCAAGCTCTTTTAGTTTGAATGAAGTATTTTTGTAAATTAATATCCACTTTATTATATACCATTTTATGAACCATAGTGAGATTCCCTATGTCTCTCCTAATATTTAACCTTTTAAGGCTACATACTCTAAGTCTTTCTTCATAAGGGCGTTTAGCCAATCCATATTTATAAAAGGCTTTTAATGTAAAGAATTTTTGTCTTCTCCAATTTAATTATGTTATGTTTTGTTTTTGGGTTCCAAACTTCAGTTCCATATTCAAGTAAAGGTCTGATGTATGTCTTATAAGCAAATACAAGACTGTTCAATTCACGTTTTTTTCAAAACTTTCAATAGCTGGTAAGAGCATAAATAAGCTTGTTTCACTATTTTCTTTATGTGCTCTGAAAAAAGCTTTCTATCAATCTTATGCTAAAATCTTTTATACTTTCAGTTTTCTGCAATTCTCTTTCTAAAAAGCTTGTATTCCATTTTGTCATTTTTAGAGGCTAGATAAAAGACAAAGCATTTTGTTAATAAGATTTCAATGCCATTAATTTTAGACCACTTTTCTAAGGATAAAAGAGCTCGACAAATAACAATTTTACTCATATTACAAACCATACCGATCTGTTTTTTAAATTAATTTGTTTCCTAATTTTGGGCCCAACTATCTAACTCTTACAAAATAAGAACTTTCTAGTGTTTATTAGAATATTATTACGCAACACTTTTATGGGTTGCAACTATGAAAGAAATCACGCTTTTTTATGCTCGACACAACTCAGTAATAAGGATGAACTTAGATGATCAAAACTTAGATGATCAAAAATTAAACTTAGATGATAAAACTTAGATGATCAAAAATTTTAGAGAGCCTTCAAATAATAAGACATCATCAATGTCATTTTTGTCTTCATTCAGAGCGAATAAAACATTATAATCCAACTAATAAATCGAGTGAGTTACCAAGTTCAGTAAGAATTTGTGATAGATAAAGATCAAAGTAAAATAGAAATTATGTAGAGATTATTTTCATTTATTTTTTTATATGGTACGATTTTACTTTAAAACTATATCTGCATCTTATACCATAGCTTTTTTAGATTTTGCACAGCAAAAGGGCGATGGAAAACTTAATAGGACCTATAAAAAGCAACTGCCCTATGCATCAGAATGATCTCGCAAATATTAATTCGAATTTAATTGAAAAATTGTGTTATTTTTCTACATAAGATTTATTAAAAGGCTACTAAATAATTAGTAATTTATATGCAATAAAACTAATGATGAATTTTACCGAATAAATTTGGGCCCCTTGTAGAAGTTTATTATTATTTCATTTATATTGTTTTCTTTTTTTTCTTACCTATGACCATTTGTCAATGTAACTCATCAAATGAATTTATAATTATTTTTAATAATTTAATAAAAATAAAGGGGCATCCAAAAGTGAACATCCAACTCTGCAGCAAACAATTTTTTAAATATAAAAAACCAATAATTAATCATTTTATTCAAGGTACTGAAAAGGGGAACGATCATTTGCGCTATAAAATATTCATAAAACTATTTTATTCTGCCGTCCACTGGCTTCTGAATTTCAATAATATGATTTACAACCCATTTAATATATTTAATTTGTTTTAATTTGAAATAGAGGCTTTTTCATTGCAACAAAATTATCTATTTTGCGTTCAAAATAAATAATTATTTTTAAAAACTGAATACTATCCAAAATTGTGAATTCTATTTATTTGACTAATTCATCTTTTCGCAATACTCGAAAATGTCGAGTAAATTAAATTCAAATTAGATATGTCATCAAAATAATATTGTATTGATTTTTAAAAGATAGATCTTTATATTGTTAACATGTTTAAAAAGATTCCAATTATTAAAATCTACTTTTAATAATTGGATTCGATATGCCAAACATCCAAACCTTGCTTTAATTAAATTGATAAATATAGAAAAAATGATGAATAGTAGAAAGGGAAGAAGTAGGGTTGCCGGTGGAATTTTTGAGAATTTAGATCCCTTTCTATAAAATATTTTCCTTTTTATTCCACATCGCACCCCCTCCCCTCCTACATTTTTTTTTATTTTTAAGGAAATTCTCTAAAAATTTTAGCCAGAAATTTATCAAAAGTGTAGCAAGAGAGGGGAGAACTGCAGAGAGGATTGCAGCATCCCAAAATGCCAAGTCAAAAAATTCATATGAGTCGCACATGTTAATTGCGTCTAAAAGGCAAAAAATTTTCCTCAACGGCCTCTATCGGGGCCGCCGATAAAGCATTTTTTTGGCAAATAAATGTCCTTTTGATAAATGATACAATTTTTTAAATATTGGTATCATTAAAGTGATTTCAAGCTAAAAATGTTAAATTTATATGGAAATATTCGAAAACCTTTCTATTTCCAAAAATTATTACTGAAAAATGCATTCATTAAAAACTTTTAATAACAAAATCTTGTATTAATTTGAATTTTTGATAACTTAGCTTTTTTAAGCAAGAGTTTCATTTAGTTTACCGTCACAATGGACTTATTTTACAGCTCTGGCTAACAATTCCGTAACCTCCATAAGCAATCAAATCTTAATCAAAATGATTTTTAATAATAATTTAAAATCCAAATTCAAGATTAAAATTTTACCCATAAAACAATTAATTTCACAAAAATTAAATAAAAATTGTTCGGACAAAATTTTGTAACCCTTATGAACTCATGAATTAATTGTAGCTATAAAAAGTCAGGTGTATCATGCGATAGGTCAATGAGCATATTCGACCAAAAAATGTGCAACAAATAAAAATTAATTATTTGGGCTTTAAATTTTCCATTTTACAAAAAACCAGGTTAGAGCACAAGTGTTCCATTCGCATCATCCCGATAGCAATAGTAATATAAAATACCCTGTGTTTTACTTTTAGAAGAAAATTCGCCGATTCTCGGCGCTTGGTTCTTTGGTTAATGATATTGTGAAATTTAAATGAGATTAGAAAAGTCCAACTATGATTATGACTACGGATTACAATGCAAAACCATCCTTGTGGATAAGATTTGGTGCTCCTTTCAAAATTTTAATTAATAAAAAAATGGTTATTGGAGTTTTGGACTCACTTTTTTTAATTTTAATCGATTTTCTGTAAAGAAATTTTCTATAATTTTTAATAAAATGATTGACTATGCAGAAGAAAACGAAAATTATTTATACCATAGAGCCTTTGATAAGCTTTTTCAAAAATTTATTTTTATTATTTCGTAAAATAATTCTGCCTCGAGACTATAGAAAAGTTATAGGTTAATAATTTTTCACCATAATTTTGAATTTTGGTTCTATGTATTAATCGATCTATTTGCTTAAAAAATCACAATATTGTTTGTTGTGAAATAAATAAACGATCATATCAACTTGAAAGCATCGAACCAGCCGCCTTCGCTAATGGTGAACCAATCAGGATGCTGATTGACCAGAAGAACCAAATAGGTCTAGGAAAAGTTCTTCTTGAATCTTGAATTCTTGGATCAACCCTAACTTTATCGAGTTGCTCTAAAAGTTCTTGGTATTCATCAGCAGTTTTGTTGTCTTTTGAAAAGACAACGTTTAAGTTGAAAAATGAATCTTAAAATTTCTGATAGCTTTAATTTTTTAGGTCAAAAAATTCCTTAATTGATATAAATATTTTAATCTATTAGACCCTAAAATATAAAACTTTTTTATGTATCTTTATTTGACCATTGATTTTATTAAATATTTTGTAATAAATAGCCTTCTAGACCATTCGGGACATTCTTATCCTACCCCCCTCCCCATACCCTTTCCCCCTTTTCTACAAATTTCCCCTGCGCCATTCACCTGATCGTCGTCCACCATACCCTTTTCCATCAACTAAAAATAAAAAAATATTTTCCACGATCTTGATACAAATTTAAGACCTGGTTTTACTAGGGATCTTACTGCCCGATGTTACATACGTCATATTTGTTAATAATCTGTGTGCCCGCGTTATAGAGAGTTTTTGGGATAAATCAAAAATATTTAAATTTAAAAAATCAAACGTTTTCCACCGCTAGATTTCAGTTAATTTTGGTAAAATGTTTTTGCTTGAGTCAGATACCATTAATCGGTGTGATAAGACCTGATTTCCTCATTTTTTGTTAACTAACTTCTTTGAACAAGCTCTGCCATGAAATACAGAAACGATGCATTGCTGTCAAATTGCCTGCGAAAACGCCGCCACTAATGACATCTGCTTTATTTTTCTAAACTTCAAAATTTTTTCAAAAATAATAAATTTTAGAAATTTCTGTAAATTTTTAAAAAGCAGATTAAATTTTTTTGAACTTATTATTATATTTAAAAATAATAATATTAAAATTATATGTCATAATTGTTATATATAAAAAAATAAAATAATAAATAGGATTAATGGTGTGTAACTATCTGCTCTAAGCTGGAAAGAATAGATTTCAATGGAAAATTTGTTCGGTTTTTATGATTTTTTTCTTTTTTGGATTTTTTTCTGGAAAGCACTTTGGTTTGGCCCCACGGATTATCGGCAGAAATTGGACGGGTCAGTCTCAAATCGTTGTCATACGGATCCATTACCTTTTACCGACTCCTTTTCTGATTCTTTTCTAATTTTCTAATGATCGGAACCGGAAGAGCTGGATGAATTAAGATAGAAGATTAATGACTTACCCGGTAAAGTCTATCGATGCCGTAGCTAGTTATCGGATCAGTGTTGATCAACTTAAAATTGCTTATCATTGCGGAGAATCATTGTGAGACCAACTTAGGTCATTAAAAACAAATAAATAAGTAAAAATATCTAAGAAAAAGTTCCTATCCATTAATTCAATTTGGAAGATAAAAGCAAACAATTTTCAAGAATTAAATTTTGGATATAAAAATGCTACCATAATTTTTCATACAAGTGATCAATTTGGATGAGCTCGGACATTGATTTCTTTTTTGAAACCTTATAATGTAACAATAAAATTATCTTTCAACTCACCTTAAACCTGTTCTAAAACCAAATTATACTCTAAATTTTAATGCCTTTTAATTTTTTTTTGATTTAAATACATCGGCAGGAGTACTTAGCCTACCTTGATGAGTGAGATTTTGCCAAGTGTGAGTTTGGGTCGCCATTGCCAGTCGGATGGGAAGGGGGCACGGTCCCCGTGACCGTAACCGGCATCCAACCATGCAAAGTTCTCGGTTTTGAACGGGTTCTGAGCCTAAAGGGACAAATTTAAAAATAGTATTGAAAATTGGTAAACCGAGAAGTTTATTTAATTTGGTTGTAAAAAAATTTTAAAGCGCGCTCTTATTTCCAATTATAGGATTGTTTTCCGGTTTTAGTCCCTTTTACCTAGCTACTTTTACTAACCACAGCTTCCGCAACAAACCACGGCTTGCTATTTGTTACCACCACATATTCAGGGTGAGAGGCCTCAGGAGTTGTGCGCATTTCTTAATAAAAATGAGTTTTGGAATTTGCGTAGTGGGGGGGGGAGTGAAATCTGATCTAGTTATCGGCAGTGGGTTGAGGATAGTAACAGGCTATATAATCCCGCATATCGTTTATTAAACAATATTATTTTTATGCATTAGATTTTATCTAGTTAAACAATTTATTTTATGTAGTTGAAAATCGATGATCATAGTATATAAAAATGCAATACATATGTCTAATGGTGCTTGCTTTCTATAACAATTCAGAGTTTAAGAATCCCATGTAGAAATAAACCTAAGAAGATCTATTCGATGAGAGTCTTTCTCTGTGTGTGTATATTAATTTTAATTAGAACAAATTGTGCAACCCATGTTTTTAAAATGAAACTGAACCGGGGTCCCATTCCGAACGCCAATGTGCTTGTTCGTCCTTTATGATTTGTCTTATTCGCGGCAAGGATGTGGCTAGCGGCAATTCCTGCAACGACATTTGACGTATCTGAATTTATATCAGGGCTTGTTTCAAATTAGTTATTGGTAAAAAAATATACGTTTTTGAAGTGTCCTTATTTTTGACCCTAAAATCCTAAATTTTGACCCTGGTGTCCTTATTTGGGAGCTATGGGTTTTGCGAGCCCTGATTTATATGCAATTTTTTTAAATCTTGAAAATGTGTTTTTTGTGAAAGTTTAACCTGAGTCCATTGGCCCCAACCAATCCGTGCCCGCTCTTTGTGCACAAATTCGGCCGATGAATTTCGATCGACTATAACGACCTGCGATGATTAAAGGATAATTAATTGGTCAATATAAAGCCACTGTGATGTTAACATGGGCATGTAAGTATTTGTTCNTAAAAAATTTTTTAAAATTTTTATTAATAAATTATTTTTAAAATTCAATTAATAAAAAAATAAAAATTTTTCAATTTTATCAGACACTCATAGGTCATAGGAGATGAATTTTATTTTTTATTTTTTATAGAAACTCAAACTAAATAAGGATTTTTTGTGGAGTGAAAAGTTTTATTCAAAATTGGAAGAAAACATTATCTATCTTTATTAGCACATGAAAAATTATAAAATTAAAATTCAGTTAAAATTTTTTGAAAAATTGGTCAGTGATTAAAATTTTTTCAATGATGTTAGAATGGACAAAATATATTATCCAAATTCATAATTCTTGTTATTTTTATATGATTTTTAAAATGGTAAAAAAATTCTGCCAAAAATTTTTTGGAAAAATTTGGTTAAAAATTTTTTCCGGGCCTATCCGGGCCGGCCCGGGCCGGGCCCGGGCCTGGTAGTCAACGGGCCGGGCCGGGCCGGGCTTTTTTTGTTGAGGTCCGGGCCGGGCCGCCCTGGAGCAGGTCCGTGCACAGCCCTGCTACCACATCATTGGTCCACATCAAGATGACACCTTACCAGTCGGGAATGATATTAAAAGAGGTATTGCCGACACTATATTTCCTCCAAAATTATTTCCTCCAATCCTTATTTCCTCCAATTTTTATTTCCTCCAAATCTTATTGTTACGCCCCTAGTCCCAATTGACGAAGTAAATAAAATAGTTTATTTAGTCAATAAAATGGGGACAATATTTGGGCGGAAAATATATTGAGTTCGGACGGAGCGGGGAGGATAGATAGGAAATAAGAATGATTTGGGGAGGTCAATGGGGGAAGGAATTAACAAAGGAGGGGAAGGGTCTACAGTAAACCAATCAATAACGGGAGGGATGGAAACGTGTGATCATGGAATCGGGTCCCACCCGAACACCTCCCCTTTTAAAAGGGTTTCGTCCTTCCTTCCTTCTGTTCTTCCGTCCATCAGCCGGGCGAGTACCTCCGCGGTGGTCGGCGGTTCCGCTCGGGGTTCCGTCTCCGTTCTTGCGCCGGTGGCGATACAGCTCGTACCATCTCGGGTGCCGGTTGCTGTTGAGCGACCACCTCAGGCTCGCGTGCAGCTTCCGGTTCCACTGCCGGCTCTTTGGCCACAGACAGTCCGAAGTCCTCGTAGAACGCGTCCAGTTGCTCCTGGTCCGTCTCGTCCGTGTGCCTTTCCAGCAACTGGTTGGCGTGGAACTTACCTGTAGCTCCATCCGGGAACACGACGTCGTACATCACACCGCGACAACCGATGACATTGCCAGGGCGCCAAGGCTGAGACAACCGATGCCGAGCGAAGACTTTGGCTTCCAGCTCAAAGCTCCGCGGCTTGGCTCCATGCCGTCGGTTGAATTGTTTCTCAATGGCCTCATTGCGCACCACCAGAGGGCGTGGCTTCGGCCGTAGCAAGTCCAATGTTGTGCGGGGTCTCCTTCCGAGGAACACTTCTGCTGGACTCCTGCTGTCCGGCAGCGAATCACATGGAGTCGTCCTGTACGTAGCCAGGAATGTGTACAGCACATGTGCAGCCCCCTCCCCTTTTAATTTCCTGCAAGTCCTCTTGAACGTGTCCACAAAACGTTCAGCTTGACCGTTGGACATGGGGTTATAGGGTGCTGAGAACAAATGGTCAATCCCGTTGGACGCGGTGAACTCCTTGAATTCCTTCGAAGTAAACTGCGTTCCGTTGTCGCTGACCAGCTTTTCGGGAATTCCATGACGGGCGAACAGATACTGCAATTTGTCGATGGTCGCTGCGGACCCAGTGGAATTCATGGCGAAAATTTCCGGCCATTTGGAGAATGAATCCACGACGACAAGGTACATCTTTCCAAAGAATGGTCCTGCATAGTCCATGTGCACGCGCTTCCAGGGCCCATCCGCTTTCGGCCATGAGTGAAGCACGTTCT
>LDKF01003010.1:20648-34747 GCA_001026735.1 Rotylenchulus reniformis | reverse complement strand
TTATTTGTATGTTGTCCCTATTCCACCATTTCCACGGTGCCAGTACAGATTACTGGCATAGAACTTTATTTTTCCAATATTTTTCCCACGGTGCCAGTACAGATTACTGGCATAGAACTTTATTTTTCCAATATTTTTCCCACGGTGCCAGTACAGATTACTGGCATAGAACTTTATTTTTCCAATATTTTTCCCACGGTGCCAGTCCAGATTACTGGCATAGAACTGGTGCCAGTACAGATTACTGGCATAGAACTTTATTTTTCAATATTTTTCCCACGGTGCCAGTACAGATTACTGGCATAGAACTTTATTTTTCCAATATTTTCCAAAAAGTGCTGGTGCCAGTAATCTATGTTAAAAAATGTTAAGAAATTGCGTCATTTTACAATAATATGATCAAAAAATAATTTAATATAGAAAATTGAGTCCCGAGACTCAAAAAAAATTAGAGTCCCAAAAAGGACCACTTTTCCACTAGCGCCTAATTTTAGTCCCGGTTTTTGCCATTTTCAATTTTTGGGCC
Organism: Rotylenchulus reniformis; assembly: GCA_001026735.1. Lineage (NCBI taxonomy): Eukaryota > Metazoa > Nematoda > Chromadorea > Rhabditida > Hoplolaimidae > Rotylenchulus > Rotylenchulus reniformis. Next base: position 34,221 of record LDKF01003010.1, on the reverse strand, counting down.
AAACTTGTTGCCAGTAGGCCAACTTGTTGCCCTGCCATTTTAAAATTTAAATTGAATTTGACCATTTTTTTAAATTAATCCAAATTTTAACGCCTTAAGACAGCCATATTTCTCCATAAAATGCATGAATTAATTTGTAAAAAATATTTTTCGTGAAACACTTTTTCTATGATCCTGTGATGGCCTCACGCCTCAGCTCCTTTCTGAAATCCTGAATGATGTATCTTTGATTTTTGCACTTTTTATATTACAAATTTTTCGGCTAAATTTTCCGCTGTTTCTTAGGTCCGAACTCCGAAGTTCGAATAATTATGATTTTAGAATTTAATTAAGTTTTTCTCAACCATACTTACTTTGGTTCCAGGTTGTCCCCATCAAGAAGTGGAACGACAACGAGTTGGAGCTGTACAACAAGTGGAAGGTGGAGAATGTGCATCTGATCACGTTGTTAGAGGAAGTAAAGCGGCTACATGCTTCCCATGATCTGTGATTATACTCCCCCTTTCCCCATGCTGTATTTTTATCACTTTATTTTGCATAAATCTATCATTTTTTTCACCCCTTTAAAAAATTTTTTTTTGGATTTTCCATCGGAATGCTTCTCTTTTTTTCATTGAAAAAAATAATTTCAGTTATAAAAGGATCATTTTCTGAAGATATTTCCCATTATGGTTGTGCCGCCTCCTCCATTGGTGGACGGCATTCGCTATGTGCCCAATTTCATTTCGGAGGCGGAGGAGCAACAGCTGTTGGAACATGTTTACGGCGCGTGAGTGAACTAATTTAAACAAAAAAAATTTTTAAATTCATCAAATTTTCTTGGAAAATCAGGATAGGCCTCAATAAACCAGCCATGATGATCAAGTTGCATAAGGAAAATTTTATTCTTAAAAATTAGGGGAAAATTTAAACAAAATTTCGAATTAGTCTTATAGGGACCCTTGAAAATCTAATTTTTTAAGATGTATTTTATGGCCCAAAAATATGAAGTTGTAAAAGGGAAAGACCTAAACTTTCTCTTATTAGTCCGAAACCTAAATGGCGGGTGTTGGCACGGCGACGACTGCAGAACTGGGGCGGCAATTTGGTGGGGGACCCGGCAGTTGGCAAACAGTGCCTGTTCCAGGACGAAGCATTGCCGAGTGTAAAATTTTAATTTTTTTAAAAAGGGTCTCGAAAATATTAATGGTCGTGAAATTTTTGTACAAATTCTATTTTTTTTAGCATTTTAACAAAAAAACGATCTATAATTTAATACTAATTTTTTTTTCTGAATTTTTGATTCACGTTAAAAATCCCAATTTTTCTGTCAATCAAAAATTTCCCATTTTTATATCTAAATAAGGTCAAAAATCCTTAACTTTCCAGTGGCTTGAAAAGTGCATTGACAAGATAATTGGCGCAAACCCTGATGATACGGCGACCACATTCCCGGCGGAACACAGGCCAAACCATGTGCTGGTCAACGAGTACTTGCCCGGCCAGGGCATCATGGTTCGAATTCCGAATATCGAGAGTTTCGGAAATCCTGTATTTTGATATTTTTATGATTTCAAATCCCCAGGGTTTTATAAAGATTCGTTTTGATTTAAAATTCATAAAATTTTTAGGATTTTCAGCTCTAGATTTTAGACCTAAACTTTTCGGGGTTTTTTTCGCTAAAACCCTAAATTTTTCAGCCCCATACTGATGGACCCGCCTTTTACCCGCTGATCTCCACCATCTCGCTTGGCTCCCATACGATGCTGGACCTCTATGATCAGCAGGTTCCGAATTTTCGATTTATTTTTTTTCAAAAATTAATTTTTTTAGCCTTCAAATGACAATACTCGCATGTTCGTCGGTTCGCTCCTGTTGGAAAGACGAAGCTTGGTGTTGATCAGTGGCCAGGCCTACCAAATGTTGCACGGAATTGACGAGGCAAGTCGGATTCGGATTATATTTTTGGGATTTCAAAAAAATATTCAAAAATTAGATTACTGGGATATTTTTGAGGGATTTAATTTTTTTATATTTTTGGGATTTATTAGAAATTAGAACCTGAGGTCGGGGTCGGTTCGGCCCCGCCGATTCGGCCCTGCCCCCATATGAAAAGGATAAGTTCGGCCCCAAAATTACAAAAAAAAAATTTTTACTAAATTAAAATTAATTTTTATTATTTAAAAATTAAATTTTATATTAAAAATTAAAATTTTTTCCCTCACAAAAATTTTTCATTTTAAATGAACAAAAAACAATTACATCAATATTAATGTGTAAAAAATGAGGAAGGACTGTTCAATAGGTGAGTGCTGTATGATTTTTGATTTTTTAAAGCAAAATTTCTTATTGTTGGGCTCGCCTTCGGCGAGCCCAATATTAACAAAATTTTGCATTAAAAAATCTAAAAATCATCCAGCCCGCACCTATTGAACCGTGCATTAGGCCTAAGCCCCCACGGGAGCCATAGATAGCCGGGTTCGGCATAGTTCATTTTTTTTATTTTGCTTTTTGTTCATTTAATATATTTTAATTTAATTTTTAACATTTTAATTTTTAATATAAAATTTAATTTTTAAATAATAAAAATTANCGGGCAAGAATTTCCCGGATCTGGTCTTTTTCGGGGGTAATCCTGGTTCCGGATCCGGCGGGGGTGTTTCCATGATTCGGGTCCGGGTTGAATTTTTATTCACTTCTTTTTGAACATCCTAAACTTTTTTTAAATAAAACTTTTCAGAGGCCCGTTGACATGATCAATCCGTCCACCCTGCTGAACCTTGCCGAATTGGGCAACCCATCGCTAGCAACTGCTGATCGAGAGCTTATCAGAGGGACCAGGTAAAAAAAATTTGCCCAAAATTTTTTACTGAAAATTTTTAGAATTTCCTTGACCATTCGAAATGTTGAAAAGGTGCGGAGGCCCCCTGCTGCCCTGATGAACAAATTGTTTGGCGGGGCATTAAACTGATCAAAATTTGTGATTTTTGTATTTATTTACATATTTATTTGACGGGTAAATTTGTTTCTAATTTTGCAAATTTCGCTAATTTTTGTTTTTTGAAATCCTAAATATTTTCGATTTTTCTGTGATTTTTTTTAAGTAAGTGACCAAAGATGAAAACCCTCCTTCCACCGCTTCGATGCCTTCTCCTGAATCATCGCGCTTTCCCCTCTTGTCATCATCGCATCCAATGCTGTTCTTCATCGACAGGTCCATTTTTTTATTTGGATGAAATTATATTGCTTGAAATTTTTTAAAGCAAATTTTTACATTGAAAAATGAGTAATCATTTTCAGTTCCAATTACAAAAATTAAAAAATACTGTGATTAGGGTGTGCAAAAGGAAAATCTCGAAAATTCCTGAAATTTTTCACTTTCAAAAAATTCATAAAATAATTATTTTTAGCGACCCCAAAATTTCAGGCCCTTTGGACGAGGCTCTGCACGAGGACATTCCGCAGAAGGGCGACAAGGTGGTGCGCGATTTTGCTGGTCGCAAGCGCTCCAACTGTTCCGTCTACGGGGCAGGTCGGAATTTGGGATTTTTTTTTGAAAAAACTGAATTTACGGATAATTTCAATTTATCCAAATTTGAGTCCTCATTTTGACAGGTTTGGCCTCCACCGGTGCACTGGCCTTGGGTTCCCGTGTGGTCATCAGTGATAATCCGGAAATTGTAAGGATTTTTGGTTGGAAACCTAAACATTTTTGCCAAAATCCTTAACTTCTTGTTTTCCACAGATTTACCGGCCCAAGCGGATAGCCAAAATGAACACCAAACGGATCAAATACGTGGCTGCCGGGTGCGGGTTCTCCCTGTTCGCCTCCAAAAATGGTTCGAAATTTAGGGTTTTTTCGCGGTTGGACCTGAATTTTTCAACCAGAACTTTACGGAGCCGGCCTCAACAATTTCTACCAACTCGGTGGTCCACGCCGGACAGGAGAGAAGTGAGAAATTAAATTATCGAAATTTTAAAAATGGTTTCCTAAGGAATAAAAGAAAATTTTTTAATTTTTCGACCGCGATTTTTTAGTGATGTACTAGTAATTTTTTTTCATTTGAGGATGAATTTTCCCAATTTATTGGGTGATTAAATTTAGCATTTGTCCCTCATCAAAAAATCAAAGGGTTAAAAATTTTCTTTTTTGGTTAACGAATTGAAAATTTATTTATAAGATTTTTCATTTTTTGAAACCTTTTTTAGGAAAAATTTTTTTAGAGGTGAACCCTTGCCCGGCCAGGCATCCCATTGGTACATTGAAGGAAAGCGCATTTTGTTGCCCAGCGAATGCAACAGGATACGATGGCTCAGTGCCGGCAGATTGGTCCGATTTTTTTAAATTTTTTTATAGGAATTCATAGAAAAAATCCGATAAAAATTATTGGATTTAATGCACAAAAACCTGAACTTTTTACAGCATTCCGTTGTACTAGCCCTGACTGAGGAGGGCAAATCCCGCGTTTTTTGCTTTGGCAGCAACACCCATGGACAATGCGGAGGTCAACAGGGTCCAGGATTATTTGGGAGAAATTTGGATTTAGTTTTGCAGAAATTCCGGTTTTCCCTCTTAAGCTGACCCTGTAACGGACCCATTTATCACGCATGACAAACATGATGTGTTGAGGACAGTGAAAATGCCCGGGGAGGCCGAGATCATCAAGGTGGATAAAAAAAATCATTTGGGATTTTGTAAATTTCCCTCACGATCCAAAAATTTATTTTAAAATTTCCATTTACCCCTTTCCAGGTCCACGCCTGTCTGGACACCACTTTTGCGCTTTCCCAGGACGGTAAACTGTTCGCCTGGGGTCTGGGCACTGATGGCCAATTGGGCAACGGCAACCGGGACATCCAATGGCAGCCGGAGTCTGGTAAGTAAAAAATTGATAATCACACGTGTAAAAATCGGGTTTTCATTTTCCTATCAGTGGGAGGCGACCTGGCCGGCGAGCGCATTCGCATTGTGCACATTGGCGGCAGCACCGACACGGTGAACCATGGAATTTATTTTTTATTACTAAAAATATTTCTCAAAAAATGAATTTTCGTTTTTTTTCAAGTCCAAATTGTTTATTGTTCTTCAGTCAATTTATTTTATGATAATTTTTTTCATTCAGAAAATTTTCGTTTCAACAAAAAATTTGGGTTTTTATCAACCCCAACTTTGGTAATGTTTTGTGGCGCTACTATGAAGACGGCCCATTTTGAAAATCCACTATAAGGGTCCCCCCTTTTAGGCAAAAATTAAAAAAAAATTTTGTTTTTTTGTTATTCTTTTGCTCAAAAATAGTTAAAAAAGTAAAAAAAAAGTGAAAAAAAATTTTTTTGGTTTTCAAATGAAAAGGGTCCCCCTGTTAAATTTGTGGGTTTTCAAAATGGGCCGTCTTCATAGTAGCGCCTGTTTTGTTTTATTTAGCTCAAAATACGATAAAAAAAAATTTTGCTATAAAAATGATATTCAGGTCCTCATTATAATAGTGTTTTTTGGTTAGTGACTCAATTTAAGGATTTTTTCAATTTTTTTAAAACCCGAAGGTATCACAATTTCTCAAAAAATTATTTGACAATTAAAACCCTTCTATCATTGAAGTTGGTGGCCGTTTCGGACAAGGGCGATCTGTTCATCTGGGGCCAGAACGAATACGGACAGCTGGGCAATTTCAGCGATGAGCCCCAGGTGGGAAATTTTTGAGAAGAAAATTGTTTTTTAATTTTACAGATTTTCTACCCAACCCATGTTCCATTCAAACTCGGCAAGGTGGTCGATGCCAGTGCCACAGGCTCTTCATGGTGAGAATTTTTTTGCTATTTTTAATCAATTTTATATAGAAAGTTTATGACTTTTGCATTTTAGATGAGATAATAAAATTGGATTTTTTTGCATTTTTTTTGTATGAATCGGAGTTAATTTTATTTAAAAATTAAAATTTTTATGAATTAACCGAAAATTTCAGTATTTTTTTTCAATTTTTAAGCATTGCTTGCAATTCCGAGGGCGAAGTGTTCTCCTGGGGCTCCGAAGTGCTTGGGTTTGGCCCGTTGGTTCAAAAGCTGGACCGACCGATGCAACTGGACCCACCGTTGTTCGCTTCGGCTGCCCGAGCGGACCACCGAGTGGTTAAGGTCGGCGGAAAAGCAAAAAATTTAGGATTTTCAAAACCGAAAAATTCACATCATTCGAAAAATTCGCGATTTTTTTAAATTAAATCTTGAAAGGTTGAATTTCACCCAAGGCCCGAGAATTAGGGAAAATTTTTCGAAAACTCAAAAATTTAGAAGAATTTTTATTTACAATTCTATAAATTCTGAAAAATTCCGCAGAAATTTGTTGAAAATTCAGGTCTACGCCGGTGGCTGTGCAATGGGTGCCGTGACGGAGGGCGGACATATGGTGGGCAAAGAAAAGATTTTTCAAATTTTCTTTAAAAATTTTCAAACTCTTTTTCCCTCAAATTTTTCTTTTTTTTCATAGTTTTCCTGGGGCGCCAACAGGCACGGATTGCTGGCCCTTAGCCATCGGAACCACCAATACTTTCCATACCAAGTTTGATCATTTAAAAAAATGAATTTTTCATGCATTTTCCCGCAGATTTCTTTTGCTGAGTCGGCTCGATACGCCTCCTTCGGACCCAATCATTCATTGTTCGTCACTGACAGATTTTGATGCGATATTTTTTTTTTGTTATTTTTCAAAATTTTTCACAAAAATTTTTTATCATATTTTTTGCTTTGTTCAAAATATATAATTATTTTTGTTTATATTTATTTATATTTTCATTCTTTTTTAAATCGATGGACGATGCTATTGCCGAACAAGCGCAAAATATGCGAAGACTCGGAGCGGAATTGTGCTTTTTTTAAAGCATTTGCTTTAGCGGAATTGAACCCACATCAGAGTTATTGTGATAAATTGTGAGTTGTGACAATCCACTTAACCAAAAAGTCATCGGCGTCATAAAAAAAAAGATTGGAAGGCCGCGGACTTTTGTTTTTTTGCATTTTCTTATTGATATTTGATATGTATAATTGACATTGACAGGGCTGCCATATAGGCTTTTTTTTCTAAGCATTTGGCTTTTTTAGGGGGTCCCATGCTTGGAAAATTAAAAAGTGCTTTTTTAAAGCATTTGCTTTATTTTGGGGTCTGAACGGATTTTTCTCAAAATTCCCTTAAAATGCCATAAAAATGATCAAATTTCTTAAGAAAAAAGCATTAATTTTTCAGATTTTCTCCGGCCCTCCCCCGTAAAATAAGTTAAAAAAGGCAGAAAATAAGGTTCGCGAATAGACATCCTTTTGCTTGTTGCAACGAGAATTCTACTTAAGTCACAAAATACATTAGTCACAAAGAGAAGAATTACAAGGTTTTTGGAACTGCCCCAGCAAAATGCTTTTTTTGGTGCTAGGTCATTTCTTAAAAAGTATCAAAAAGGGCGAAACTTAAAAAGTATCAAAATGCTCTAAATTAGAGTTCAAACAAGTACCATAGTACATACACGAACTTCATGAAATACGTAGTGCATTCTGATTTTTCACGAGTTTTTAATGCGTGACTTCACTATACGTGTCCCCAGTACTGGTAGTACGTGACATATGACATTGATGTGTTTTGTCAAGTTTTGCCTACACTAAATACATAAGGTCTGTTCCAAAATTATAAGGTCACCTGGTTTTTTTCTGTTTCACTCACTTCTGGTGATCGAATGAAGCTGAAATTTGGCATATATATAGGAAAAATGAAATAATTAAGAAACACAAAAGAAAGAATCAAAAATTCAGATTATAAATTTTTTTTATGAATTTTTCATTAAAATAGTCCTGTTCCAAAATTATAAGGTCACTTTTTCAAGTGACCAAAGAGTCCCAAATTTTACAAAAGAAAAAATCTGAAAAAATTCATGCAATCTCATATGGACTAGATGATCAATTAGTGCTATAAAAATACCCCACTCAATTGGGTTCTTCATGGAGATCCAGATACCCCCAAAATGGCTTGAAAACGGGATTTTTGGGAACAAAAATTCCTAAAGGCCTGAAATCTCTACCCAAGGGGCCTGTTTTTCTGCTGTCCATTTAGCAGACATATGGGGCCATAAAATACAAAAGATCACTAACCGTTTGCTCGATTCTCCGTGGAGGCGCAATTCGATCAATTTTAATGTGCCAAAATTACCCAATTTTCAGTGGGATTTTGGGTACTTCAACTTGGAGGATGGACGCCAACCTAACGAACAAAGTTATGAGAATGTGGTCAACGGCGATTTGTAGTAACATATGTCTGCTAAATGGACAGCAGAAAAACAGGCCCCTTGGGTAGAGATTTCAGGCCTTTAGGAATTTTTGTTCCCAAAAATCCCGTTTTCAAGCCATTTTGGGGGTACCCGGATCTCCATGAAGAACCCAATTGAGTGGGGTATTTTTATAGCACTAATTGATCATCTAGTCCATATGAGATTGCATGAATTTTTTCAGATTTTTTCTTTTGTAAAATTTGGGACTCTTTGGTCACTTGAAAAAGTGACCTTATAATTTTGGAACAGGACTATTTTAATGGAAAATTCATAAAAAAAATTTATAATCTGAATTTTTGATTCTTTCTTTTGTGTTTCTTAATTATTTCATTTTTCCTATATATATGCCAAATTTCAGCTTCATTCGATCACCAGAAGTGAGTGAAACAGAAAAAAACCAGGTGACCTTATAATTTTGGAACAGACCTTAGGTATGCAGCAAATTATAACCTAGTTTTCTGGTTAAAAATTTTCGAGAATTTCCTTAAAAATAGAAAATCTTCGGGCAAAATTTATTAGAGTATTTCTTGATACTTTTTAGAAGATGAAACCAAAATTTAAAGGGCCTACATTTTTGTTTAAAATTGTTTGTAGTTCCTTAAATAATTGAAATCAAAAAAATTTTTTAAACTTTAAAATTTTTTTTATAATTTTTAAAGAAATTCGAAAAATTTTAAGCAAACCAAAAAAACAGGAAATTTTCTGAATATTTTTAGAGTCCATTCTAATCTTCTTATATAAAATCCATTTTGATGCTTTTTAAGTTTCGCCCTTTTTGATACTTTTTAAGAAATGACTCCTTTTTTTTGGTGGTCTCGAATGCTTTTTTCAGGGAAAAAATATGGCAGCCCTGGTAATTGAGAAGGTTAGGATAGGACCATAGATTTTTGCCACAAATAAAAAAAAGGATCATCCAATCCAAATTGGCCACAAGTTAAGGCCACACACTAACAATTAATAAATTTAAAAAATAAAATCGAAATATATAAGCTGTAAAGTTAGTGATTTTACAAGTTGGCTATCTTTTTTATATCATCCATTTTGAATGGATGATCTTTTCTGCATATTTATGCAAAATATCTAACTTATCTTTGACAACAAAATTTGAGCCGAACATTTAAAAATGATTTTCTCAATTAGTCCTTAACTCTTATCCTGTTCTCTGACAAATTAATGTCCTGAAAATTCAAGTTTAATTTAATTTGATTTATTGATTTTTTTCCTCGATGACTTGGTGGTTTTCGCACTCCCACTTTCGCTTAAAAAATATTTTTAAAATTTTAGCTTCCCAATTATTAGTATTCTTTTTTGTTTAAAAATAACAACATGATGGACACGAGCGGAGGCGCAACAACACCGCATCCGGGCGGCGGTCCCGCATCACAAGCAAGGGCAGGCGGTGGCGGCATTGGAGCCGTGGTGTACATTTGCGGAGGTTCGGAAGAATATTTAGAAATTAATAAGGACTAAAGATATTTAGGTCCCAAGTCCTAAACTTTAGGGCTTCACAGTAAAAGTTTGTTTTTCATTACTCAAAGCAAATTAAAACTTTTGACTTTCCATTGCTCAAAGAGAATTTAAAAGTTTAGGTTTTTCTTTGCTAAATTATACTTTAGGTTTTTCAGTGCTCAAAGCCAAATTAAAAGTTTAGGGTTTTCATTACTCAAGCCTAAACCATACTTTAAGTTTTTCAGTGCCCAAAACAAATTTAAGAGTTCAGGTTTTTTATTGCTCAAGGCTAAAGGGTTCAAGGCAAGATGAAAAAGTTTAGTTTTTTAGTGATCAAAGCCAAATAAAAAGTTTTTTGTTGATTACCAATCAATTTTCAGATTGCCACAAGGAGAACGAAATAAGGCCCAAGGACCCGATTCGATGTCGCGAATGTGGTTATCGTATCCTGTACAAGAAGCGGAGCCGCAAAATGATGGTCTATGATGCACGATGATTTCCCTTTATTGAAACTTTGTGTTATTTTTGCTTTTCGCATTAAATATTCGTCATTAATATCGATCCATCAAAATTGTAATTTGAATTGTTCGTTCGATTTTTATTGCCCTTTGCGTCTCCATTTTTTTGGTTTGTTTGAGGGTCTATGCGGAGCAGAACCCACGGGACCATCAAGTGCGCGGTGCTGATCGAACACACTTCCTGGCCACCATCCGGATGGAGGCGATTATGCACACGCCCTGAAGGACTACCCATTGTGGGCATCAACGGTGGCCGCTGGGACTACATCTGCTCCTACATCAAAGTCCGGCGGATTTGCATATCAATTGCTTCTTCAGGTGTTCCCGAAACATTGATTCTGCGGCCTTTTATCTTTTAGTTATTCAAAAATATTTAAAAATCAACTCGATGAAATCTTATGAAAAATCTGATATCAGATTTAAATCAGAGTATGTGAAAACCACCGGATCACTACCAAAATTGCTAATTTGTTGGGGGAAAATATAAAATAAATTCTAGATAAGGATATACTGCACAACTACCAAATAACCCAGGGTTGCCAGATGTTCTTATTTATAAAATTTGTTCTTATTTCGGGGGTCCAATCTTACAAATTTTAAATGTTCTTATTGGTAAGATTTGTTCTTATTTTAGGCGCTTGTCCTTATTTTGTCCTTTTTTTAGAATTTTTGGAAGATTTTATTCAAAAATGACCGATTTTGTTAAGAAAAAGGTCTAAATTTTCAAATTTAGAAATTTTTTTTTACAAAAAATGCCAGTGTGGAAGGCGTTTGTTTTTCATTTTGTTCGGCCCAATGGTTTATGATGTTTATGGTTATGATATTCAATCTCCAAATTGCTAAAAACAGATGATGGAGAATGAAAAATACATCGTTTGATATAAAATTATAACAAATTGATTTTTTTTCTAATTTATATAGAAGCCAAATACAAAATGTTCTTATTTTTGACCATAAAATCTTATTTTTTGAGCTTGATGTTCTTATTTTGAAAATTTTCAGATGGCACCCCTGAAATAACCTCACCCCCGAAATAACCTATGGTTTTACATCGGAGTAAAAGTGTAAAATGATGTTTATGTTTATTTTACAAATTGATTATAATTAGGGTCAATTTTTATATGCGCAAAGATTTCTCAAATATGCACCAAAAAGTGCCGAAATATGCGCAAAATATGCTAAAATTTCCAAAATATGCACAATTTTTTTTGCAAAATATGACCTAAAAATGCAAAAATTTTGCCTAAAAAGCAATTATTTACTATTTAAAGTGGTTTTTTGCATATTTCATTTTCTAGACAAATAAATTTTCCAAAAAATTCAATTTTCTCGACCCCCAACCCATCCTCCAAATAAAAAAATGATAAAAATGCCATTTTTCTTTTTCCAATTTTGATTATCGAACTGGGACTTTTATTAATTTTCTTAAACCCAAAATTTTCGCCATTTTAAGGCTATTTTTTCAAAAATGCCAAAATATGCGGAAAATTTCTCCAAAAATGACCAAAATATGCGGAAATACCCAAAATATGCGAAATATGCACAACAAGTCGAAAATATGCAAAAAATATCAGTTAGAAATCCACGCTAGAGCGTTCAAACCATGCTAAAAATGTGTTTTACGTGATTTTCAGGCCGTTCTGAGTCAGCAAAAAAATATGCATTTGCATATAAAAATTTACCCTAGTTATTTATAATCATACATAAAATCCGCGTAAAAAAATGTGGAAATCCCTTTAAGTTATAATTTTTTGAAACGATTTTTGTTTGCTTTAAAATAATCCCTGCGCGATCAAATATTTGTGAGGTTTATTTGGCTGAAGTAGAGGGCCCACCCACTCCGGAGTGACACACAGGAGTGACACACCCCTTTGATGAGAAAGAGTAAGACGAGGAAGGAGGCCACAAAACGTCACCACCCAATCGCTTCGGAACATTCTGACTCCAAAAAGGAGCCAGATTTCCACATTTTTCTGACGCGGATTTTAGTCACTCTCATTCTAGTCATCAAACCAATCAAACACATATGCAGGTGATGGTCCGCGTCATTTTGAGCGGACTCGGTAAACTGAGTCCCCACGATTGAGTCCCCAGGGTAGAAACCTCAACCTAGAAAAACGAGCTTGGTGTCAAAAGATAGCGCTAAATGTCTGCTATAAATTTGCAAGAGGAAATATCCGGTTTGGCCAAGTAGAAAAAAAGTTATGGCCAGATCTTTGGCCAAAATCACGATTGCGCGTCTTAACTTGGCCACAACTTTTTTCTACTTGGCCAAATCGGTTACTCTAGTATTGTTTTTTCTGCCCAAAAGTTAGCGGACGTGCTACAGTACCAATGAGCACTCATTTTCTTTTTCATGAGCACTCTTTTCGTTTTCTTCAACACTTTTTCATGGGCATTCTCTCGTTTCAACGAACACTTTCTTTCGTTTCAAATAAAAAATTCATTTCCAACTTTTGGGTAGAAAAAACAATAGATCAGTAGTTGTTCTTGCAAGTTTATAGCTGATATTTAGGGCTATCTTTTGGCACCAAGTTCGTTTTTCTAGGTTAAAGTTGAACCAAGTTTCAACCATTTTTCCACCCTGGGGACTCAATCGTGGGGACTAAGTTGACCCTCACCACATTTTGAGTAATAATTTGGATTTGAATCATTGCCTTTTGTTCATTTTGGTGGATAAGTCAACCCATCTTGGGTCGATGATGACCTTTCTCATGAATATTATACATAGGAGGTTACCATGCGTAACCACATACATACCTATTATGTACATATAAATATTAACGGACGGGCAATAAACGCATCCATTTCCCCTTCCTTCAAAATTAGTGACATTTAATGTGGGGATGAGATTTTCAAGTGCAGAAAAATTTTAAATTCTCTTCAGGTTATTAATCAACGGGATTTTTTAATTTTTTTTGAGAAGTAGATCACTAAGTTTTTTTCGGGGCTGATAAGATGCTGATTTTAACAATCAAAAACGTGAATTTTTGGCTTTGCCTTTTTTAAAAACATCGAATTTGACCCCGTTAAATAGGAAGGCGCCAATAGATTACGAAGGCGCCAGTAGATTCCTAAACTTTTAAAACTATCTATACTAAAAAATATTGCAAAAAATTTGCTCTACTTTTTGGCTTCTTTGATTTGTAGGAATCCTGTGAAAATTTGTAAAAATTTAAGAAGGTGCGAAAAACGTTTAATAAGAAAAATTTTCAAAAAATGAAAACCCAAAAGGACTAAAACAATTTCTCTGCACAATTTCTGCGCCGTCATTTGTTTTTTATAGGTTTGGCCTAACAAAATCAAAAATTAAGATTATTGGGGTGGTAC
>LDKF01003008.1:0-18971 GCA_001026735.1 Rotylenchulus reniformis | reverse complement strand
AGCCATTTTGTAGAGCATTCACGACAACCGCGGTAATTTTTAATATTAAATGCCCTTAAAGCTAGGAAGCAAAGTTATAGAATTTTTAATAATAAATATTAAATGTTCGGTCGTTCATCCACGCGGATCATCCACCAATCGGGATGGCATCGATCGTACGATTTATAATCACAGTTAGGTAATGCGCCATAAAAACGGCTGGGAATTATTATATAAAAGAAAATAATAAATAAAACCAACGAATAATCATGATTAAGGATTAATAAAAATTGAACGATGGATGCCATCCCAGTGTGTGTGGATAATCCGTGTGGGTGAACGACCGTTAATCAAAAATTAAAAATTCTATAACTTTGCTTCCTAGCTTTAAGGGCATTTAATATTAAAAATTACCGCGGTTGTCGTGAATGCTCTACAAAATGGCTGGAATGGAATATGCAAATTCCGACTCACAGTTGGGAATGTTCCCTTGTGAGAATTAATTGCCTGTTATCCGGCCCAAATTTAAATTATGACCAAAAATAAAATAACAAATTGTAAACAAACATAAATTTATTGAAAAATGAAGAAAATCGAGGAATCAGTCACCACCATCCATTTGTCTGGTTGTGGCCCTAAAGAGGGCCGTTTGGGTTAGGTTTTGTTCGCCGCGTCACTTCCTCAGCCTCCGCTCACTTGGACGAAGTGTACTTCGTCACTGCCTTCGTTCCTTCAGAGACGGCGTGCTTGGCCAACTCGCCGGGCAGGATCAGACGGACGGAAGTCTGGATCTCGCGTGAGGAGATGGTCGAGCGCTTGTTGTAGTGCGCCAGGCGGGACGCCTCCGCCGCGATGCGCTCGAACACGTCGTTGACAAACCTTCAGGAAAACAATGATTAGTCCGGGACAAAAAAAATTCGAATTCGGTATCAAATTCGCAAGAAAAACCCGAAACTCACGAGTTCATGATGGACATCGCCTTGGAGGAGATCCCCGTGTCCGGGTGAACCTGCTTGAGCACGCGGTAGATGTACACCTTAAATCAAATAAAAATCCAACCTCGAAAAATCCTTAATCGAGCTTATCCAAAATTAAGGATTGGGATTCAGTCTTAAATTTGAATTGCGTAGAAGATGATTTTCCTTTAAATCGCCCCCTAGCGAAAAATTTTACATTACGGTCGGGGTCGTTTGGGCGCCAGCGACAATAAACTGCTCATAACTTTTTACCGAAAGCGCAGATTTTTGAGATGGGATCGCCGCCAAACGGCGGCGCCCAAACGACCCGCTCCGGCAAAAAATTTTACATTAAAATCTCTGACCATTTTTCAAATTTTTAAATTAACCCTCCAACTTACGGAGTAAGACTCCTTGCGGGCCTTCCTCCGCTTTTTGTCTCCCGTGCGCACGGCTTTCGTCGACTTCACAGCCTTCTTCGCGCCTTTGCCCGATGGTTTCGGAGGAGCCATATTCAGCAGAAGATTTTGGTCGCTTTGAGTGAGTGAAAGAGAGAGATTGAGCACTTTTCTGACCGGAGAACAATGAGGAAAATGCAAAGGGAAAGGATATTAATATTGGAAAGGAAGAAAGACACGCCCACTCCGAGGGGAAGAGAACAAAAGGAAACAGTGGAGACAGAGAAGCAGAGGAAGGGGAAGAGTGAGAAGGGGCGGAGCAAATTTTGAATATTTTTCGCCGCGAATTGTTTGCATTCGCTAAATCTCCGCGCGATCGCACATTTTTTCTTTAAAAGGCGACCAAAGCGCTGCCATTCCTCACAGTTTCGACTGCAAAAGCTCACTTCTTCTCTCTCACCAGCAACCAAGCGACCAAAAGCGAAAAATGTCTGGACGCGGAAAGGGCGGCAAAGGACTGGGAAAAGGAGGCGCCAAGCGCCACCGGAAGGTATTTCGGGGAGCAATTGAAAGCTAAATTTAAGTATTGAAAAGTAAAAAGATAAAACTTTTGGAAATTATCTAGCATAATATTTGATTGATTTAACTTATTCCTTTTCAGGTCTTGCGCGATAACATCCAGGGCATCACCAAGCCCGCGATTCGACGTTTGGCCCGACGTGGAGGTGTGAAGCGAATCTCTGGCCTGATTTACGAGGAGACCCGCTCCGTGCTGAAGGTGTTCCTGGAGAATGTGATCCGGGACGCTGTGAGTTTAAGCTCCGATTTCTGGAAATTTCAGATGAAAATCCCGGAAATTAAGGTCACTTATTGTGAGCACGCGAAAAGGAAGACCGTGACGGCCATGGATGTCGTGTACGCGCTGAAACGCCAGGGACGAACGCTGTACGGCTTCGGTGGTTGAGCAAAGGAAGAGAAGCGGCGAACCCAAAACCTAACCCAAACGGCCCTCTTTAGGGCCACAATCAGACAAATGGGCGGTGGTGACCGATATCTTGAATTTGCTTTTCTTCATTTGAATAAATTTGCTGGTGTATTCTTATTAATTTTTCTACGATTTTTTTTCATTATGAAATTTTATGGGCGAATGTTCTGTTTTAATACTGTACCTGTATCCAATCGGCCAGTGAATCAAAAATTGCTTTATTTGAAGAACACCCTAGGCTCAATTGCACTTTAGCCGTCCTTAAAACCTTTAGCCGTCCTTAATAATTTTTAGCCGTCCTTAAAACTTTTAACCGTCCTTAACATAAAAATTTTAAAAAATTGAATTTGCAATAAATCGTCGGTATGGTCATTACTAGGGTTGCAGGAATCCCCGCGGGGATTATTGAAAAAAAAATTCGAAAATTTTCTCCATCAATGAAAATTCATTTTAAATCAATTAAAAACTTTTAAAATATTTTTAAGACAATTTTGAAATTTTTCTAGAAATCCGAGAACTGTGAAAAAAATTTCGAGTTCTTTGGTCTATAAAAATTTAAAAATTTTCAATTAGAAATTTTTTTCAAAAATCGGAGGCCTATAATAATTTTGGGGCAATGGTAAAGAATTCCCAAAAATTTTTTTCCTTAAAACCATCTAGAAATGACTATCCGGGGGTAATTTTTGATGCTGAATCCGATTCTGACGTCCATTTTGACGTAACGCGTCATCTGACGCCACTTTTTGACGCTGACGTCAATTTTTTTTTGTTTTTCTAGCAAAATGAATATTTTTGATTTCACTGATCATCAACATGTTTCTGTCAATCATACCGAAAATTTCGGTAATAATCTAAAGGGTCGGTTTTCTGTATTTAGCATGAAATTTTTCATTAAATTATCGAAGCGATTGTTTTAAAATTTCAATGTTCAATGTACTATTTCCTTATTCTCTTTCTCTGTTATCATAAGACACAGACAGAGAAAATAATTACGGCGGTAAACACAGCATTTGAATTTCCTGCAGAGAATGTGAAAAAACGTTATTCTCTTTCTCTGATTCAATTATAATTGTGCATAACTTTGAGTTATTTCTCTGATAAAATAATAAAAATCTTTAATGCCAAAAACGAAAAACCGTCCCTTTAGGAGAACCCCCCTCTTTTGGAGTCGGAAAATAACTTTTCATAAAAAAATAATTTCTTGTGTTTTCGTTTACCCCCTTGACCGCCGCGTGTACAAATCAAGTTGAGGCGTTCTGGGAAAACGCAAAGAAGAAGAATAAGGAGATGTGCGGAACGGCTGAGGAAATGCTGCCCTCTTATTTGGACGAGTTCCAATGGAGGCAAATCTATGGGAAGAAGACTCTCACATCATTTGATAATCTGTTGGATCAGATTAGCAATTTTTACCAGGTCAATAATTGAATTTTACTCATTACCCTTGCTTCATTTCCTTTTGTACCTTTCATAGTTAACTCAATTTATCAAATTTTTTTACAATGTAAAATGAAGATGAATTATGATAAAATCTGAGTTTTATTGTGTGATCTGATGGAATGGAGAACATTTTCGATGATTTTAAGAAAAAAATTTTGAAGTCAGCGTCAAAAAATGGCGTTAGATGACGCGTTACGTCAAAATGGACGTTAGAATCGGATTCATTTCTAGATGGTTTTAAGGGAAAAAATTTTTGGGTGGCAGATTCTTTACCATTGCCAATTTTGGATTTTTTTCAAAAAACTCAAGGACTATTTTTTTTATTGTTTTTTTATTTTTATAGTGTTGTTATACATTTGATCACGAATAAAAAAATTATTAAGGACGGTTAAAGGTTTTAAGGACGGTTAAAAATTTTAAGGACGGATAACTGCAATTGAGCCACACCCTACAGTCTACACTACCTCTTTTAATTGAAAGGGGATCCAGATAACTCGACCCCTGACAACTCGACCGCAATACAACTCGACCACTAATAATTTTATATTATTTTTGAAAAAATTCCACTCTCCTGGATAATTTTTGACGCCAAATCCGATTCTGACTTCCATTTTTATATTTACGTGATGTCAGATAACGCATTACGTCAAAATGGACGTCAGATTCGGATTAAGTGAAAAAACCCCAGCAGGGGTGTCTTTTTGAAAAAAATGAAACAAAATTTTTCAGAATTTTTGGGGAGCCAAAAGTGGACACAAACTGTATAAAGAAAAATTTCTGACGTTAGCGTTAAGAAAGTAAAATATTCCAGTATTTTGGGTTTGGCGCTCAAAAAGATATGGGCACCTACTGCTCCTTTTGGCCTATCAAGCTTTTAAATTTTTTGATAAAATTGGTCCATATGGCGGTTTTTAACGCTCCTAGTGGCGACTTTTTAATAACCTAGCACAATCAGATTTTTCTTTGATTAAAGAAATAAAAATGAAAAATTATTAGTGGTCGAGTTGTCGGGCGGGGGTCGAGTTGTATCGGGGACGAGTTGTCAGGGGTCGAGTTGTCAAGGGTCGAGCTGCCAGTGACCCAATTGAAAGTATCAACCACCTCCCCCCCCCCCCCACTTCGTGTCCGGACAATCCGACATTGAAGGACAATTGCAGGAGTTTGAAATTTTCGAAAGTAGGTTATTTCACGAAGTATAATTTTTTTTCGATCGGAAAACTAAAAACATCTATAGAAAAGCATAAAATTCTACACAACTTCGCTTTTATGATTTTGGGTTCCAAGTTGCCTTTAAATCGAAATCCTTCGTTCAATTCCTTCAAAATAATAAGTTATATAAATAATTTTATGAATTGGTGGAATTTCTCATTCATTTTCATCCTCAAAACAACAAATGACAGTATCATGAAAGGCATTCGGGCAGGGGTCAAAATATGGCATTGAGATCGTCCTGTTTGGTTGACCGATGATGGATGAAGGAACTCCGCGAATTTCTCGGAAATATTGAGGGTCCTGAAACAACTTTAGTCACCAAAATCAATTAAGTATGGCTTACATTCCCGATTAGGATGAGATTGTGTCCACGCTCGTAGAGGGACAACACATTGTTGTACATGTCATTGGTGCCTGTGAAGGGGTGGAATTATTTGGCTAAATGAATCTCCAAACAATGGATCATGTAGAGCAGTGTGAAGTTGGGCCGGACAACTTCAACTGACGGAGCCGATAGGAGATTGTCCGCCTGGAAATTCGAAAATATCGAAGATGAAAACCCGAATTTGCAGGGAATTTAAATTATTAAAAACGGGCTGAAAGTACCGGGAGTGCTGTGATGCCCCTGCTCTGCATGTATTCTCTTTCGGTTTGTGTGCTAATCGGGTCTTGGGAGGTCACAATCTGGACTCCGAAATGTTCCTTTATGGCCTCCAAAAGCACCTTAAATTAGAAAAATTAAATTTTAATTGGAAAGTAATAATTACAAATTGATAAGCACTGTCTAAACTAAGTGCGATAGAACCGATGCCGAAGGCGCGGATTAATTCCAGCGGATGCCCGTCCAGCATCCTTTCCAAAACCGAGAGCACAATCTGGCTAACTTGTAAGGCCCAAAATCATTTCATGATCATAGCCTTGATAATTCGAAAAAAATTACCGATTTGAGTACCGTGATTGGGTAAATTGACGAAAATTACTGATTTTGAGTCCCGGGACTCAAAAAAAGTCCCAAGATAAAATGAAAATTGGGCGCCGATTGAATTGCTTTGAACCCTCGATTTTATGAAGCGAATTCCTTATTTAAACTGCTATAGGAAAAAAGGATGAACAGAGAAAAAGAAATCAGATAACAATATGTTTTAATGCATCATGCTTTCGCGTCATAAAATCGAGGAGCTAAAATAAAAGTTTGTATTCTCTGGCTTTATTACGCTGTTTATAGTCTGTTTTCATAATCATTTTATTCAAAAAGGTTATAAAATTGAATTTGACGTTCCTTAGGAACCAAATGGACTTTTAGGTTATAGACCTAAAATCTAATTCATTAATCCGAAATAATTAGATTTCATAAATAAATTCATCCCCTTTTTCAATTTATCTAAAAAAAATATTGAAGAAACTAAATTTTCCAAAAGTCTGCTATATAAATATTTTATGCTCACAGGTATTTGTGCTGGAATCTGGCCCTGGTCCGGTCCATTTGGGCCTTCAATTCGGTGTCCGAAATCGGGCTTTTGGCGGCCCCAAAGGATTGGCCATCCGCCAATTTGGCATGGCATTTCACCCCGGTTTTAGACACAAAAGTACGGCGGCGATCGCGTCGCTTTTCACGACAGGCCAGTGTCCATCCACCGTCGCCGGATGCATCATCGACCATAATCTGTGGGTAGTGAGAAGATACAACATATTTGAGCAATTAGGATTTGCGACGATAATTGCGAAGACCAACAAAAACAATAATAATGGGTAATGCCCAGGATACACACAAAACAAAGGGGAAAGATCATTTAACACATGGCCCGTAAAGAACGTCAATGACAATTAAACACCATCGTGTTATTTCCGTTTTATTTCAAAATTCCCGAGTTGTCTACGAGTTGTCTCCGCTTGCCCCCTGCTCTTCTTTCCGGCAAGATAGTTCATAATTATATGGATAGGGCGATTATGGCTGTCATCTAAAAATAGAATAATAATTTTTTAATATCAATTTTTGGATTTATTCCGCGATTCACCGATATACCAAAAGTGGTTCTTTTTCAGTTAAGTAGTCCGGATTTTTGATTGGAGTCTCCTCCGAAAAAGCGATTTCTGCTAATTTTAAATGCAGAATTCCTGCTAAAAACTTTCTAACTCTAATTTTCGGTGGAAAATTTTTAAAAATAATTTGGTAAATGAGACCCCGAAAAAGAATTTTTTCGATTTTTCACCACGACCAAAACAGGTGTCTATCCCCACTTTGTATGTTGGGGTTTGACTTTGTTTTGCTTGCTCTGCTGTGGCTATTTCTTTGCTGTTTTTGCTTCTTTCCGGTTGAAATCCTTCCCGTTCAGCCTGGTTTTGTCGGACAGATGGGATCTGAATGGATCGATTACAATAAAATCAATCAATCAATCAACTTGATTAACTTTGATCTCCAAAACTCACGAATCGTAAAGGTATTCAGCCGAAAAACAGCCTTCAAATCGCGGGGATTCGATATACTAATAAAATAAGTAAAAGTATGGTAAGATAAAAACAAAAGACCCAAATCACTTTGCTGACGGTAGCGATTCCGCCATATCCACTCCGACCGGTCAAAATTCGCTGAATGGCCGCCAAAGGGTGCATGTGGGAAACTGAAAAAAAGTGATCAGAAAGGATCAATCAAATTTGGATTCCAAACTTCAAAGGAAATAATAATTAAAGTTCCGGACTCAATCGATCACCCGGATTTTAGTCATAGCAAAACATACCGATCAGAATGTCGCCTGAAATATACGGAATTTTTAATTTTTCATTTACTCAACTGTGTACCTTGGCACTTGTTGATGATCATCCGGACAGTTTCCCCGACCCTGTCAAAGCATCCTTGCACCCCTTTCAATTCCTAAATTGATATGCGCTCATGGATAAAATTTGCTACCAGTTTCCCACCTCTCCGGCCGGCGGAGCAAGAAACACAGGCTTATATATTTGGTTAATGTTGGGGAAGCTGAATTTTAAAAATTTTATTCGAAATCTTGAATTCTGAAAAATTAAGAGCTTAAAAAATAGAATTAGAATGACTTGAATTATCTAAAAAATCGTAATGATCAATAAATTCATGGTTTGAATTCGAATGGTTTTTTTCGGATAAAAGGAAAGCCATTAAGTGGATAATGAATATCCAGAATTTTCAGTCTCGAAATTGGGCTAATTTTTTTAAATGTTATGTCATTTTGCATGCGCCCACCGATGGATAAGCTCTCTATTGGTCTGGAAATCCAGTCGTTTGACCTCCGACCTCTCATAGATCACGTGTAATGACTAAAACATCTGATGGTTTATTCAAATATGAACCAATTCATCCCATTGTTCGACCTCCAAAAGGCCTGGCTCAATGTTGATTTTCACATTGGGGCGCCCTTCCAGGATGGCGGACGCGGTTTGGACACAGCGTTCATAGGGCGAAGAGAAGCAGTAATCGATAGGGATGTTCCGAAATCTTAACGGATTAACTATTTAGGAAAATCTAAATGATAAACGGCATATCGATCATTCAGACCCCATTTTCGGATAATATTTTGAGCAATATTAAATATTCCCACTGAACAATGAAAAATATTTTTTAGGAATCTTACTCCTCATGAAGCTCACAAGCTTGTACAAATCCTCGTGTCGAAAGGGGCGGGTTGTCCATGTTGAAATGACTGTTCAAGTACCAACATTTTTTCTTCTGAAACAAGAAAAAAATTGATTTTAAATTCATACTTACCCCCTCAACATCATCAACACGTTCAGCATGTCGCACTGCGTAAATATGCCTGGGTGGGGACATTTTATTTTCTGATTCTAATAAATAATTATAATTATTTTCTCAACAGAAAAAATAAATAAATATTAAGGATACAACTTTGTTTCTCTTCGACTTTTTAGTTTTTCTAATTGTTGCAACTGTTGTCAGTGGATCAATATTTTAGAAAATATAAAACATATAAAAATGTAAATATAAAAAATATATTTATTTATCTACAAAGAATTTTTGATCGAGCTCATCCATCGACATCATCATGATCATGAATGTTGTGGTTGGATGCTATTGTTAGTAGGATGGTGGAGACGGTCGACCAGAGAGTGGTCCTTGTTGGACAAAAGGGTGTGGCAAAGTGGGCAAACCGGGACGAGGCGTCTATTTGGACAAAAAGATCTTTTGTGATAATCTGTGATTTACTCACTTAGATGGACCACTGAGCACCTTGTTAGATGTACATTTTGGACAGAAAATCTGAACAAAATTGAAATATTTTTTGTCCATCTTGGCCAATTGCTCCACCTTTCCACAATGGCGACAATTGACGCGATTTTCGGGTCCCGGCGACAGATCCCTACAACAATCATTACATTGGGCAACATCTTCGGCATCCTGCCAACGGACCTCAAAAATTCGAAATTTTAAGAGGTAATAGATAATTATAACCGACTTCTCTTTCAGATTGTCGAATTTTCTCAAGCTCTACTTGGAGATTCTGACTGAGTCGGACAAAGTCTACAATTCGAAAATATTCGGAAAATGTTATTCGTAATTGGAGTTAAAATTTGTACCTTTCTGCACAGCTTCCGACGTGTCCAACTCGGATTGCATTTGAGTACACTTGCCGCGCTGTTCAACCAACAACTCCTAAACATTGGGCAAATTAACTAAAAATTAATTCTCGTGTACCTGCAAGTGAGCGCGCTCGTTCAATGATCGTCCTAATCGTCTCTCGAGCTCGACAACTAGTCGTTGGCAATTCGGGTCAGAGCAAGAATCAGCATGCGCATCTGGTACATCCATCGCAGTCTGTTCGTGAATTTGCTAAAGTAACGATGAGCTAAAATTTGGTTTACTATTGAAGCTAATTTAAAAAATATTTTAAATAATAAATTCATTTCATATTCATATCGTATCCATCAGATATAAAAAATGCAAGTATTTTTTTATATTTTTGCTAGAAATTTCCCCCTTCTTTGCCACCTGATTTTGACCCGTGCCCGATAGTGATGTTGTTGTCGATGATTGGCCATGATGTTGCTGTTGCTGGTGGAGCTGCGGGTGCCGTCTTGGCCCTCCCGGTCGTCGTTCCCTCTGCTGTTGCTCCAATTGCTGGGTGTGTTGTGCGTAAAGCATCAACTGTTCTTCGTTTTCCTTTGCCCGTATTTCCATCTCCAACATTTGTTCCCTGGCCACGGTTAGTTCGTCGCGTAGCTCCTGACACTCGTGCTCTCGCGCTGCCTTTTCACCGATCTGAATTTTGAAGGAATTTAAATGTTTTCTAAAATAAAATCCAAAAAGTCCCATATTTTTCATAATAAATTTCTAAATAAAGCGAATTTTGTAACTTAAAATTTCAGAAAAATTTTATTAGAAAAATTTGCTAGCGTCTTTACCAATAAAAAAATCACTATCAATTCTAAAATTACTTTCAAAACCTGGTAAGGAACTCTCCCCCTCTAGGTTCTCTCCAATCAAATTCTATAACTTATTTCTGTGGTTGATATTAATAATTCCCAAAGCTCTAATTACACAAAAATTATAATAGATTATTTTGTGTTGTTTTTTCTTCTATTTCTAAAAAACCAACTAAATCTTCTCGCAATTGTAACGCCAGCAACGTCAACTCGTCGACTGTCTGAGGTAGGTCAATGGACTGCTCGCGCATCTCATCCGCCTTTTGGGCATTTTTGTTCAAAAGTCGCTGATATCTGTAAAATTAATTAATAAATTGCAAAAATTATTTTATGAATTTGCTCACTTTTCATAGAGCGTTTTCAGGTCCTTTTGCAGCTCAGTTTGCCGCTCCTTGGCCGTGTCCAACTCTCGGCCCATGTCCGCCAAATCTGATTCCTGCTTTTTGCCAAGCAATGCAAGTCGTTCCTCAAATCCGCTCGCATTGTCCAAGCAAATCTAAAATTTTCTTATCAAGATAATGGATATAAAAAGCTGAATAATTTTTTGAACTTGCCTGAATTTTCTGTTCAGTCTGCTCATTGAGAGCAGCAAATTTGGCCTCCAATTCCTTGCGGTACAAACGCTCCTCTGACAGTTCTTTCCCGTACTTTTCATACAATTCTGACAAAAAAATTCACCAGAAAGAATGCATCAGAATATACTGTATAAATACAATAAACCTTTAGCTGCCGCCAATTGTTCCTTTAACAATTATGAAATTCACAATAAATCCCATTAAAATTTGATGCTCACCCGAAGTGTGTCCTGGTCGGTTTGCATAGTTTGTAAAGAAACCTTAAATCGAGATTAAATAATATTAAAAATATATAAAACCTCGTAGTTTGCGCACATATCACATTGCCCACAATCAATGGGTGTGTCCGACGGAGTGGGCGATGACACCTTAACCCATTTTAAGTCCAATAAACTGAAGGGGTTCATCGTCACCTCATCCTCGCCCGCTTCTGTCTTTGTTGCCATCACTCAAAGAAAATATTTTTGGTTAATCAGCAAAAAATTTGTTCCACACGAATCGATAAATGGAAGAGTACATGATCCAAAATTAATCAATTCGCGACAATTGTGCAGACAAACAATGTATCAAAAAAGAACATTTATCATTCATTAAAAAAGTGTTATCTCCTCATTCATTTCACTTTTTGGTAAAGGACTTGTCCATGTGATCATGCTGGCGCTGGATGTTCATCCGATTGCTCTGGAGTCGTTTCTCCAAACTCGAATCCTCAGTTGCCGAATTTATTAGGGGCCTGAGATTTGAAAGTTCATTTTATAATTTCTGCGGGATTTTACCGTATGAAGCTGGGTCCCTTGACCCCTTCCTGCTCTTCCCTCTCTTTCTGCAGTTTTTCCGCCGCTTCTCTCAGATTACTCTCTCGCATTTCGTTTCGCCATGTCGCATTTTCAAGCATCGCCTGGCGCCGCTTCTCCAATTCTTCTGCCGTCAATTTTGTTGCCGTTCTGCTGCCTTTGGTCGTAGTTTTAACTGACTAAACGACTATCGTTCATTAAAAATAGAAAAAATAATATCGAAATTTATGGGGTTCAGTTCGGGTCTTTGTATTTGGCCTTAAAATACATATGAAAATGTAAAAAATTATAAACAAGAGCTTTATAATAAATTAGACTGACCTTGGACTTTGCGGAATTGTCATCCTTTCCGCCTCCTTCTTGCGATTTTTGGTCGTTCGACGATGAAGAATGGCGATGATGTCGATGATGATGGTGATGTTGATCACTTTTGGGGCTTCTTCTGTCCGATTTGGATCTGGATCTTCTTTGTGATCTCGATCTGTCTCTGGACCTGCTTTTCGTTCTTCTTCTACTCTTCCGGTCTTCTTCTTCTACGGATGATGATGACTTGGTTCTTTTCCGTCGGTTTTTGTCCTTTTTCTTCTTTTTGCTCTTCTCCTCCTTCTTCAGCTCCTTCTCAAACGCCTTCTTCAGCACTCGCTGAGCCTTCAACTTCAACAAGGGATTGTCCAACAAATGACGTTTCCGCTGCTCTTCTTGAAACTAAAAATATAAAAATTAAATTTTTTTAACCTTATATTTTTTTATAAAACATTACCTTCAAAGCCACCAAGGGGTCTTCAGTGCGTACAACTCGGGTGTCCAATGCAGACACTTTATGCGGTGCTGATGAGGAAGTTGAGGGTTGTTGAAGGAGGCTGTTGCGGAAAAAGTCATCACGCTCCTCCTCATCCTTGTCTTTGACCACCACATCCGAGAACAACTCGAAATTTTTGTCAA
Source organism: Rotylenchulus reniformis (assembly GCA_001026735.1). Classification (NCBI taxonomy): domain Eukaryota; kingdom Metazoa; phylum Nematoda; class Chromadorea; order Rhabditida; family Hoplolaimidae; genus Rotylenchulus; species Rotylenchulus reniformis. Next base: position 6,284 of record LDKF01003008.1, on the reverse strand, counting down.
TCTGAACGAAATTTAAATCAAAAAATCCAAACAAAAATCTTAGTTTTACCACCTTTTTGCCAAGCAAGTAATCCTCCCGGTTGACCATCGATTTGGTCCCTTCGTACATCCATTGAATGTTTTTTGATGAGGATTCATTGTCGCCCATTTTGCTTAATAATTGAGAAAAAAAATAAATTATTTATGATGAAAAAGAGCAAAAATATATTTTCAACAATGAAAAAATTGCAAATTCGATCAAAACCATGCATTCCTGCAGTAAAACTTGTCTAAAAAACAAACAAACAAAATGGAGCACAAAATGTGAACAAACATCAGAGAAAATACAAAAAATAATAGTGATTTGACGGTTCCTGTTTTTATTATTTAGACGGAAGGGCATGATGATCATTTTTGACGGATTTGGGAGTCGAGAGTGAGGTCAAAGGCCCGTAGTTTTTTGTNTAGATGGTCAATCAAGTCCTTTAGTACACAATTGTCAATCAGGATTGACCCGCAGCCTGCCGCCGTACTCGTGCCAACTCCCTACTCACCTGGTGCCAAAAAATCAATTTAGAAACCATTTTTTTAAAAATTTCCTCATCACTCACCCAAGTCGCGATGGACTTGGCCTTGTTCTGGCGCGACCGTTTGCACTTGTTGACCAGCGCGGCGATGCCAAATTCGGCGGTGTCTACCACGGGCAAAAATTGGACGCCGAAGGCGTGCAAAAGGTCGCCGGCGAGTGCGCAAGCACTAGCGTACAGAGACTCGGGAGCCGGGGGCTGCGAGTTGGCGATCAGCACGATCAGCTGCAGCATCGGCTGAATGCTCCGCTGGATCTGCTGCAGCCCCTCATCGGAGCCGTTCATCGACTGCACAATACCCGAGAAGGCGTAACAGCAACTCTCGCGCAAGTTCTCCACATATTCAACCTGATCATAGTCCTCCTGCTTCGGTTTGGAAGGGGAACAAGATCAGTTAGACATGAAGAGAATGAATGCCAAAATTAGGTATTAATAATTTAAAGAAAGAAGGGCGGACTTCTATACTAGCGTGGAGTCGCTATCATACCGGGTTGGTTATCTGAGCAGCAGCAATTGCTTCGGCCAGCCACTTCATGTTCATGTCCAGATACCTGGTGTACTGGGTGTTCAGCGCAAGAGCCACATCTCCGAAAACGTTGAGCACCTGGGACTTGACCACTCTCTTCACATTCGGATCCTGTTGAAAAAAGAGGGCTTTAAAGGTAAAAAAATTTATTAAGCTTTTGACTTGAAGAATGCCGAATAGCTTCTCCATGATCTCGTCCATCACGGTGGCAATGTTCGCTTCGAATGCTCGACACAGATCGGCGATGACTCCGATGGCTGCGACACATACCTGCGAGTCCTCGTGGTTGTCCAGGGCGCTGAGCAGGTATGGTTTGAACTCGCCCATGTACTTTTGGAAACCGGATTTAAGCACTAAAGAGTGAAGTTAAGTCTCGCAAAACAATAAATCACAAAAATTCAATTGCCTTCGATTAACGCGGTTATCGCCATCAGAGCCTCCTCGACGACTGCACCACTCTCCTTGCCACTACACCGACTCATGATACGCAATAGACCGGCCATAATCGCGTCCGAGATCAGAGGGGCATCCTCGGATCGGATTTTGTGCAAAACACTTTGCAGGGTGGCACAGAGTTGAGACTGGAGGTCACGGAGTTGAGATCGTTCATTGGACGAGACGAGAGCGTCCTCGATGCTCAACAAAGACTCCAGCTTGCCCAGGATGACCATGGTGGTCTGCTGCACAACCGGATAGCAATCCGCCGGACTGTTCTTGATCAATTCCATCAGAGCTTCGTAAGCCGCAATGCGCAGATTGTTCGCGTTTGAATCGGTCCTGAAGGTTAAAGGATGGAATTATAAAAAACCGATGAAAAAAAGTTCAAAACATGCCTATCCGATGTCTTGATCAGTTCTTGGATCATGTTCTGATAAACACTACTGAGAATGAACGTCTGTGGGGTACCCTTCTCATCGACGGAACTAACGCCAGAGTCCATAGCCACCTGGTAAGCCGCTTTCACCAAACTGGAAATTGCCTAGAAAAGAGGTAAATTGATCATCAAAATTGTGTAAAAATTATTTTGCGATTCTTAGTATAAATATATTCACCCAGCAAACGTTGGTGGCCACCCTGGGCTGATCGTGCAGCGCAACAAACAAGGACGGCAGCAGTCCAGACAGGGTCTGTTCCCGAGTGACCAATGCTTCGCAAGTGTCACATACACGTCCGATAGCCCAGGCTGCGGTATCTTTAACGGCTGGCTAAATACAAAAACGGTAAAAAATAATAAAATATAATTTTTTTAGAACGCACATGACCGTCCGAAAGTGTGATAATGAGTGGTTGGATGGCCTGCTCGACCAGGACGAGCAACTTCTGCTTGGTGGGTCCTTCCAGGATGGAGCCGAATGCCATGATGGCTGCCTCTCTGTAGTGCCAGTCAGGATTCGTGAAGTGTTGAGTGATGAAGGGCAGGATCAGGTCGATGATGGCGTCCCCGCAACACTGGGCCATCAACATCACGCAAACGCCGGCGGATTTGGCCGGATTCCAGTCGTCGCTTTCGGTGTCGCTCTCCTGTTTGGCCAACTTTTCGGTCAGCGATGGCAAGATGTGCGGCAGAGCTCCGAGTGCGTAATGCCTGGACACGTGCTCGGGGATAGTGCCTTGCTCAGCAGCCTTAAATTCCCAAATTATATATAGGCTAAAATTGTTTTGCTAGTACTTCTTCCGCCTCAGCAGCCAAATTCAGTTCTTCATCGCACACATTGGACCAGAATTCGATGCCCTGCAATGCGACTTCATCTTCTTAAGAAAGAGGAATTGCTTCGCGAGATTCAAATTTCTAAAAATTGATTTCTTACCCGGGTCTTTCATGGCCTGGAGTGTGATCTGGAACAATGCGCGGCCCATGTACGGTTCCATGTGACGATAGTAAAGCGACATGATTTTGACCAGACATTGCAGAGCCGCCACGCGGATGCTGCGGTCGGGTGATTGGGTGGCATTGCAGGTCACTTGCATGATAATGTTGCGTTCGTTCTAATAAGGGGTTTAATTTTAATTTTGGTTCGCTTTCACTAATTTGCCCTCACTTCATTCTCAAAGTTGTGTTTTGCGAATTCCAACGAATTGAGTAACGCCGTGGTGGCAGCCAGTCGCACATAGTTGGACGTCTCCTCGTCCCGCATCCCATGGACGATGGCGGTCAGAATGGGTCCGGCCCTCTGCAGTTCTGGCACATCTTGGCAGATGTAGCCGAGGGCTTCCAGCGAAGACTCCCTGAGCATCGGATTTTCCGCCCCACTGGTGGTGACATTGGTGCTGAGCTGGTCGATGAGTTCGGGCCATTGCTAAAATTGAAACAGGAATGTAGCTAATTGTGAGAGGGAATGGGGGCAATTGCCCTCCCCCTCCTCCATCGAGGGGAAAAATTTAAAATTTCAAAGAATGGGAGGAGGAAGAAAAAATCGGAGAAAAAAAAAATTTAAATTTTTGCAATCTGTATTCCTCCCCAGGCTACACCCCTGATTTTTTGACCCACCCCCCCAAGTTTGACATATCAATTAAACGATTAATAAATTACTTACATTCGCTGGAAGTTCAATGCATGCAACTGCGGCAATGCATTGGGCCGCTGTGGATGGACGTGTCTCCGTGCCGAGAGTTTGCAGGATGCACTTTTTCACGGTAACCCTCACATCTTCTGGCATTGAAACCCATCTAAAAAAATATTTTAAAAATGATATTCTGACACATATTAAAATTAACAAATCTAAACGTAGCTTTATAATCAGCGTAAAAATTCCACTGAATTAGTATTGTTTTTTTTGGCTCTAGTATTTTATGAAGAGAAAGTTTTCGGCGCTAGTATGAAGACGGCCCATTTTGAAAACCCACTATAAGGGTCCCCACTTTTAGTCAAAAATGTAAAAAAAAAATTTTTGTTTTTTTTTGCAACTCTTTTACTCAAAAACTATTAAAAAAACAAAAAAAATTGAAAAAAAACTTTTTTTGGTTTTCAAATGAAAAGGGTCCCCCCTGTTAAATTTGTGGGTTTTCAAAATGGGCCGTCTTCATACTAGCGCCAAGTTTTCCTTTACGAATTTTTTTTTCTTTGCATCTGTGTACTTTTTCCGTTATATTTCTCGATCACTTCATTGACATTGAAAGATTCGCTTCGAAAGATCGAGGATTCAAAGCAATTCAATTCAATCTTACCTGTCTCGGTTTTGGTCGGAAAGTATCTGTTCTCGGGCCACAAGCGTGTTCTTGAGCTGAAGACCTGCGGCTTTTCTGACAAAGGGAGTATTCTCGGTATTTGATAATACGATGGCAAGTTGACGAACAAATTCGGGCTAAAAGAAATTCGAAAATTTTGGAAATTTGCATATTTTGTCAGAAAAAAAGCTTACAAAATTGACTTGGGAGGCATCGTTTAGCAGCTTAAGTGCTATTTGTTGGTCAGCCGGATCTAGAAAAAAAAATAATTTTAATGATTATTTTGGATCGAAAGTCACTTTGAGAAACTGTACGCTCCAAAATTTGCACTAATTCAGCCATGAATAATTATATCACAATTAACAAGCTTGAATCTTAAATTAAATAGTAATAGTTTAAGATCATAACCAAAAAAAAATTTTCAGACAGGGGACTCCTTGCAAGAAGGCCCGTACCGTACGGAGAAAAAAATTTCGGAGGGGCGAGGGGGAAACCCTCCCAGTCCGAGTAATGGGGTTTCCGACGCCGGAGAAAATTTTGAACATGATTTTTTAAAGAATTTTATTTTTTCAAAAAAATATCCCTCAAAAATTTTTAACAGGGACCCTTTGATTTTTAAAAATTTCGGAGAAAAATTTTCCAATTGGAGGGGTGTCAGTGTCAGGAGCATCGTCAGCAGGAGGATAAGGGATGATAGATGGGAGACAACTTTCTTAATTCAAGGGGGTCAAGATGAAGGAATAAGGCAAAATGAAAAATCGAAACTAAGAAGTTTCCGTAAGAAAGGGAAAGGTACCAAATTCTTAAAAATTTTTCTCCAGCGACTGCAGCGCCTATCGATACCTTTATTCAAAAATGGTCATTTTTTCGTCCTTTCACGATTTTATAAAAAATTTAAATTTTAAAGGGAGAATCCCCCTTCCATTTCACCTTAAGCCTAAGTACTGCCCTGAGGACTTACCATCAAAAGGTGTAGTTCTTTTCCAATTTACTTCCTTCTTCCCTAGACCCCTCTTNCCCCCCCCCCCCACATCAAAATTTTTTGGTTAATTTTCCAATAAAATCATCTTAAAATTACTTGCCTAGGGAAACTTTTGATGCTGAGTCCGAATCTGACGTCCATTTGTCCATTTTGACGCAATGCCTTATCTGACGTCACTTTTTGACGTTGACGTCAAAAAAATTTTTTGTTGAAATTTTGTAAAAATTAAAAAAATTATCGTCAGCATCAAAAACGCATTTTAGATGGCATAGAATGTCAAAATGGGCTCTTATGTACTTTACCCCCCACAGATTTAAAATAAAGTAAAGTGAAAAAAAAACAATTAAATTATTCAAGGAGGAAGATATAGTTCTAAATGAGTAAAAATGGGCAAAATCATTTTTGCATGTAACAGATAAATAAAATACAATTGAAAATTTTTTTATTTAGCAATTATATGGTGGAGAGACAGAGAGTATGACCAGATTTAATGGATTTCTTCTAATTGGCAGTTTTCCATTTTTCTAAAAAAATCAGGACAAATAAAAATTAAAATAGTCTCTCGATAGAAATGGACTTTTCTAGGATTTTTCGAAGCGAATTCCTTCTTGCAAAACAGCACATAAAAGTGGATAAATTAAGGAAAAAGAAACAAACAACAATAGTTTAATATGGAATGCTTACGCGTCATAAAATCATAGCGCCGAAAATAAAAGTTGATTTTTATAGGATTTTTACGCCGATTTTAACTAAATCAAATTCAAAAAAGTATAATATAAAGTATAAAAGAAAACATACGTATACTAGCAATTTTAAATCGTTTCATGTATTTTGTCACACTTCATTAAATTATTTTAAATTTGTGGGGGGTAAAGTACATAAGAGCCTCAAAATGGACTTCAGAACTGGATTCTGCATCAAAAATTACTCCATGGAAAAAATTTCAAAAAATTTTTTTTTGACGTCAACGTCAAAAAGTGACGTCAGATTCGGACTCAGCGTCAAAAGTTACCCTAGGGAACTAATTTTTAGATGATTTAAAATC
>LDKF01003007.1:0-16258 GCA_001026735.1 Rotylenchulus reniformis | reverse complement strand
CGAAAATCGAACAAAAAGTCCGAAAATTTTCAAAAATATGGAAAAATAGGGTATTTCACGAAAAATTCTAACTTTTTGTTCGATTTTCGAAAAACTAAAAATATCAAAAGATAGAGCATAAAATTATGCATAATTTTGTCGATGGAAGTTTTGGTCTAACAAGTCTAACAAAAAAGTTTTTGGGGAACATATTGGGTTTTGATATTTTTTGCAAAACGACATAGCACCTTATATATGATTTGTTTTATAAAATGGGCCCAAAAATTAAAAAAGACGAAGATGCTGCCACCGCATGGGTCCATTGACTGGTCGAACAAGATGGACAACATGGTCCCTACGGAATTGATGGTACAGGATTTGCACGTCAAAAGCCAAGGAGCTCTGAGCGTGTTTTTGCTGAAGGGCTGCTCAAAGTTCGACATGAACATGACTGGTACTTATTTGTTAGCATTTTAAGAGTATTTTTTGTACTTTTTTTTAAATTTCGAACAAAATCCTTCAAAAATGATTGATGAGATAAAAAACAAACAAACAAACAACGCTATTTGAAGTGCGTTTATTTTTGGGACTCTAATATTCGTTGAGTCCCGGGACGCAAAATTGTTTATTCCATGGGGTAAATTTGGACGCTGAATATCCATTTTTACCTAATGAGTCGTCTGACGTCACTTTTTGACGTTAATGTCGAAAAGCTTTTAAAAATCTGAAGAAATGAAAAATTCTAACGTCAGAGTAAAAAAGTTGTCAATGACGCGTTACCTCAAAATGACGTCAGAATTAGATTCAGAATTAGATTCCTAAGCCACCCTAGGAAAACATTTTAGAAAGATTTATGGGGAAAAATCTGTGGATACAACACTGCAGTTGGACTCTAAATAGAGTACTGGTACATTTGAGTCCCAAAAATAAACGCCTTTCAAGTAGCGCAATTAAAATGACATCAAAATGAGTCCTGAATTTCGGGGAAAAAACATAAAAAAGGCAACCTGAAGTTGTGTATTATTAATAGGGTGAAAAGTTTTAGGGAATTTAAAAAAAATAGGGACCTAATAGGGAGCAAAAAAAGGCCAAAATAGGGAGAAAATAGGGAGAAAAATGGCGACATAGGCAAAAATAGGCACAAAAATTTCCCAAAATATGACCTAAAAATTCAAAAATTTTGTCTAAAAAACATATTAAGCCTTTTTATAATCAATTTAACTATTATCTTGAGATGTTTTTAAATAAAAATTGAAGATTCATAAAAAATAGAAAATAAAAAAAATTAAAAAAAGTTTTTTCGAAATTTTTCAAAAAATTTGCGAAAAATTTTAAAAATTTTAAGATAAAACTAAAAATTTTCCTAAATTTTTCGGAAAATCTAAAAAAATTTCCAAAAATTTTTCGGAAAAAAACTAAAAATTTTTTCAAAAAATCCAAAATTTTCGGTTTTATTGCATTTTTATAAAGAATTTCTTAAAAAATGGGCAAAATAGGGAGAAAATAGGGAGAAAAAATCGCGAAATAGGGAAAAATCCAGCCAGGGTTAAGAAATAGGGGAAAAAAGTTCATCAAAATACGTTTAAATATGTCTAAAAACGTGTTTTTGAGCGTTTCCCTACGATTCCCTATTTTTAAAAAAATAGGGAATTCCCTAAAACTTTTCACCCTAATTATTAATTCTCTAACTCTAATCCTTAGATTTACATTTTTTTGCAACAGTTTGCACTCTGGCCATCGAGTACAAATTGTCGTGTGGTGCAAATGGAAGCCAATTCATAATCAACATGTACAACCGGGAAGTCGAGGTTAACAATATACCGTTAAAACCTGTATTATAACCCCCAGCAATTGACCCCCCCCTGTAATAGATCCTCCTCTGCTGGAAGGGAGCTGAAAAATATAATCCTCCCCCTGCATTAGAACTAGACAAAAATTTAGGGGAGGGGGGGGGGGGTACTAGCCAAAAATTTGATTTTTTTATATTTGTAGACTAATTTTTTTTAAAAATTCAATGAAAAATCGCTATTTTAGTCTCTTTCAATCTTGGTAAAATTTTAAGGTGTATTTCTTTTCTAGAACCCCGTTCTTAGGTGGTGTGTTTTGGTCGAGGACCTCGTTCTTAGGGGTGTGTTTTTGTTTTTCCATCTATTTTAGAACACTGGGGTTGGTAATAGGGGAAGGGGGTCTGTATTAGATATTCTTGTTAGTATTCCGGTTTTCACCATTTGCTTTGCATCACCGCTCGGCTAATGGCTACGTGAAGGGATATGCTCCCCACGGGCTTGAGTATATGACCAACACAGCGGTGGGATTCGAACCCACGTCCCAGAATTTGTGTCCTGTGTGATAGACCACTACACCACGCTGCCGTCAAATTTTAAAAACCGAAAATCAGTGTTTTTGGCCCTAAAACCGAAACACTGAAAAATGGGGTTCCAAACCGAACAACCTGTTTCCAGACAACCTTTCGTCACAAAAAAACTAAGTGAAATTTTTAGACTTTGAGAAAACACACCAGTGCTAATTGTAATCAGGGGGCACACGTATGTCGAGGTCAAGTAAAAAACGTGAAAAGTTCGGTACGTGAGTTAGCACGTGTCGTCAACAAACCGGTAGAATGTATTCGTTAACAAATTGTATACATATACTATGTGGTATATGGAAAATATTTACTTAGAATGGAACCGCCCTTGAAATCGGAAAAGCGACCGATGTGGCCATTGACGGGGCAAAAAACTACACTGTGACAATTGGTTTGGACCACATACAAGGGGTGGGCCTGCTGGTGCATGGCCATGCATGGCAGAAGGCAGAAGTGTTGCACAAATTGCAAAAATGGGAACAGTACACGCACGATGTATGTATGGTCCAATAATAATAAAATAGAATAACAAATTGCGGTGAGTACACATTTGCGGACCAAAAATGACCAAAAAAAATAAATAATTGAAAATTAATATTGGTGCTTGTTCTGTCGTTGTAGTTATTTCGTAGTATCTACATATTAATAAGATTTATTAATCAAATGAACGATCGACCCTAAAGTGGGGAAATGGATTTGACAACCAAAAGAGAGCAAAAAAAAATGGGAATACGATGGGAATACGACGGATAGCGAAAAAGAGCTACGTATGTGGTGCGTTGCTACGGAATAGCGGATCACAAAAGATCGAATTACACACTTTCCGGTGTTTCGTTGTTGGTCGTTTTTGTAATTTTTTCGTTTCAATAATTTTCACCTTGAATTTTTCAAAATGACTTTGGGGTAAACAAATGGTACTGGTCGTAAAAAAAGCCCAATGTGGGCGTTAAAAAAATACCCAATGTGGTCAGTCTGGCTTAAAACTTTTTTGTTAGACTTATTAGATAAAAAATATAAAAGACAAAATTGTTCAGAATTTTATGCTGACTCGAATGGTATTTTTATTTTTTCGAAATTCGGCCAAAAATTCGAAATATTCCCGAAATACCGAAAATTAGGGTTTTTAGGGGATATTTCGAACTTTCTGGCCGAATTTCGAAAAAATATCATTCGAATCAGCATAAAATTCTAAACAATTTTTCTTTTATAACTTTTGTCTAACAAGTCTAACAAGAAAGTTTTAGGCCAGACTGATCACATTGGGCCTTTTTAACGCCCATATGGGCCTTTTTTTTAAGAATAAAGATCCAGCACCAAACAAATCATTTTATCGGTGTTCACCCGGTTTAGTCTTCTGCTATAATTTGCATTTTTTTTACTAGCGACATAGCACCAAAAATCTCATTCAGAATACTAGTAAAATCTCAGGGTCTCCAGTGATTTCGACAGAATTGGTTTCGACAGTGGATTTCGACAGAAGTTGATTTCGACAGTAAAAAGATTTTTTTTAAACATTTAAGAAGATCCTATCAATTTTCTATAGATGATACATAAGAGACAGCACATAGAAATTCCAATGGGTCTCGATTGTCCAAATCCGCGAAACTAGTTGGAGATTATTATCTTGATGAATCTATTTTCCCCTTCATCTCTGGAATGTGGACCTCATCCCATTAGCAGGTGCTGCTTCAAATTCCGCTAATCTGCGCCCACAAGCCTCAGATTTCCAAAATTTTCACAGCAAAAATTGTAAAAATTTCAGAGGCCTAGGGTTTTCAAAAAATTTCAGAGGCCTCGGTTTTTCAAAAATTTCAGAGGCTTAGGATAGCATAGAATTCCAGGCTCGCTGTCAACCCTTTAATTTATGCTGAATTGTTTTTTAAATAGTTTTCGGTTCATTTTCCTTTTTCTTTGTTTCACTTTATTTTAACCCAACGCTGTTGTTGGTACGACATAGACCTTCTTAAATACAATTTTAGGCCATATTAATCCAAAAATAAAAATATATGCATTTCGTTACATGTACATTTCGTATTTAAAAAAATCTGTCGAAATCCACTGTCGAAATCACATGTAACCAATCTCAGCACTGAAAAGATCAATGCCGGCCTAAATCAGATTTTTTTCTGACTAAATTGTATTTTGGTTTGACAATCTTTTTTCCGTTCTTTAATATTTAATCTTATGGCGTTTATAAAAAATTACTTTTCTTTCAGTATGCGGACTTTGTGCAGGTGATTCTTTTTACGTATAAATCGACAAATATTCATCAATAAAATATGAAATGAAGGTAGTTTATTTATTTAATAAATTTATGAATTTTTTAAATTGTTTTTAATAAAAGTTTTAATTCATTGTACATATAGGAGAGAAATGGCTCAAAATATGGACAACTAAATTTAATACACTTTTAGGCTATAATTAGAAAAGTAAGTTGCAAAAAATTTTAGATAATAAACTTCATTAATTTCCTTTTGAAAAAATGTAAAAAAATTTCAACAAATTTAATTAAAAATCCCAAATGAACCCAATCGGGACCATTCATAAAATCCAATTTCCTTTACAGAATGGGTTTAAATAAATTTTTAAAAATTATAGGACTATTTCGAGAGAAAGGAAGGATTCAGATAATTGAATTCACTCAAAAAAAATTTCTCTGTTCGATTTGTAAAAAATATTTTATTGAACAAATTGCATTAAAAGGAGGTATCCAAACTTATTCTGGATTAATTTTGATGTGTTGTGCAACTTGCAATCCATCACATCACAGGTGCTCACCGAGGGTGATCTCGCCGTTGGCCATTGGCAACTTGATACGGCGCCTAGACCGATGTATTCAGCGCTCAGCATCAAACCGAAGGATGCCAAACTTGTCAAGATCCCATTGGGAAACTGGAAAAATGGCGACTACATCCGACTGCACACCAAGCACCTTGAGTTTGAAGAAAAAGGGGAAATGCTGCTGAACTTCTACAGGGGCTACCCAGACTGGATTGATGAGGAGGATCCGGAGAAGGAAACTCATCACAAGCAAAGTATGATGGGTTGTTCGATGTTTCCACATGAACCGCTGGAGTTTCAATTTTTTAACTGCAAAAACTATAAGTAGAAGTACACTCTTATTGTCATAAAGAATCTTTCAAAATACAGTAGATTTCAAAAAAAATTTTATATTGAAACGAAATGCTTGAGGTTGGACCTAGTCTCCCTATCTGTCTTCGGACTCGGTCGATTCATCCCCACGATTCATCCCCGCCGATTGATCCCCAAGATTATTCATCCCTCCCGATTCATCGCCCACGGTTAATCGCCCGTTGTTCTAGGGTCGTTTCATCGCCCAATTGCAGGCTATAGATTTCTAAAATTTTCAGAGGCCTAATTTAGAAAAAAAAATTCAGAAGCCCAAGATTTTCAAAAAAGCAATCATAATCCTGGAATTTTCAAAAAAACTGCAGAGGCCTAAGATTTTCACAAAAAAAATTTCACAGGCCTAGGGTTTTTCCAAAAAAAATTCAGAGATCTAAGATTTTCAAAAAAAAATTCATAAGCCTTGGGTCTTTCCAAAAAATTTCATAAGCCTAAGATTTTTATAAAAATTTCATAGGCCTGGAATTTTCAAAAAATTTAAGAGGCCTAGTATTTTTAAAAAAATTTCAAAAAAAATTTTTTTTTTCTGAAATTTTTTTTAAAAAAATTTCAGAGCCTAGGATTTTCAACATTCCAACAATTTCAGTGGCCTCTATAGGCTACATAACTTTTTTGGTAAGGAAAAATGGGCGATGAAACGACCCTAGAACAAGGGCGATGAACCGTAGGCGATGAATCGCCTACGGTTTCTTAATAACTTTGTTTATTTCGGTTCAAATGCAATTTAAATAAAATGGGTTTTAATGCCAAAAAAATAAGATAAAAGATGGCTACAAAATAAACCAATTTTTAATTACCTTTTATTTAAACGTTTAATTTAAATTGCTTATTAGCTGGCCAATTGATGCTTCAATTACAACTCAATAAAGGACGCATTGAGTTCAAACACACACCCTGCATATGGACTGAACTCAGACAAAAAGTGTGCGATTTGAGAAACTATCATTATCATTGGTTCATGGCTCGTGGCATTAATGAGAGTGTACTGGATCAGGTATTGTTCAGGGTGCCAGTTGTGTTTAAAAACCGCACCTTTGGCCAATCTGGCCAAATATTTTTTTAAGACTTGCTAGGCCAAAAGTATAAAAAGCAAAATTGTGCAGAATTATATGGCTCTATCCTCTGGTATTTTTGTTAACAGAAGAGAAAGCCAAGTGGTAGTAGATGTCTAGATTCAACTAAAAGGAAACTCACAAGTCAGTTCGATTCCCACAGCTATCAGGCTATCCTCATTTATTCGGGTTAGCAACATTTTTAAATTTTTGAGGTTCACCCAAAAAGTTCAAAATTTTTTGGGAATTTTCGCGAAAATTTCGCTTTTTGACTGAATTCCGAGAAAACGAAAATACCAGAAGATAGTGTATTAAAATTCTACGCAACTTTGCTTTTTTATGCTTTTGGCCTAGCAAGTTTTAAAAAATGTTTTTGGCCAGATAGGTCATCGTGGCGGTGTTTTGTTCCCATTGATCTCTAAGATGGATAAAGAACTAATAACTATGGACCAAATTGGGTACTGGTGGAGTTTACAATTAAAATTTTTGAAATCCCAGAGAAAATTCAATTATAACATATACAGGGTGCGCCAAAGAAAAATTGCCCGCAATAAAATGTTCTTAACTTTTCTATATACAGTACATTCAAGTGAGATCAAATTATAATCAAAAGTTGTGCAACCAAATAGGGTATTAATACAAATATTAACTTTAAATATGCCTAAACTTGGAAACAGAAATCAGGACCAAATCGCGCGGAAAAAAATTTTGACGCTGCGCCGCACCTCTTTGATCAAAAAAAATTTAAAAAATCAAATGACTTCGGATGTTTTTTTTTCCAAAAAATTTATAGGTATCAGATTTTAAAAATGCAAAAAAGGATGTTTAAATAATTTTCATAGGCCTTGGATTTTTTCAAAAAATTTAATGTCTCGAATTTTCCAAAAAAATTCGTAAGCCTCGGATTTTTCAACAAAAAATCAAAAAAATATTCACAGACCTCAGATTTTTCAGATTTTACAGGCCTCGGATTTTGCAAAAATTTCTCCATTGATTTATAATCCATTATTTTTTATATAAAAATTAAAACTTACTGTCGAAATGTCCATTTTCTTCTTACTATCGAAATGTTCACTGTCGAATTGTCCACTGTCCCGGGCGCCCCTCTTGGCCGGGTATTTTGGCTTAATCTTGGTAAAAGCTTAGCTGAGCAACTCCAAATTTTTCTGTGAATTAACCTAAGCCCTGGTCTTCAAAATGGCTAAACTGGAATAATTCACCACCTTTAATAATATCGAATAAATGGGCCATCTTTGAGTTGACATGAAATTGAGTAAATGAGCCTGACACAAGTGTTGAATCGTACCAAAAAATTATGTCCCAGGCCCCAAGAGTAGCCCATAGCACGAGGTTTCAAAATGCCTTAAAGAATTCCAACCGAGTAATTAGCTTTGTTGATTTTGATCCCCTAGTCACACGAAAATTAGGGCTTTTTCCCCATAGGAAAAAAATTCGGGCTCAAAATCATAATTTTTAAAGTTTAAAAAAACGATTAATTCGATCAGAAAGAGGAGCTTTTTCTGCCCATATTCGATCGTTTTGATATTTATGATAGGCTTTGATTGTGAAAATATATAATCCGCGAGAAGGATGGGGGGGGGGGGGTACTTGCGGCGCAGCGTCAAAAATTTCCGCGCGATTTGGTCCTGATTTCTGTTTCCAAGTTTAGGCATATTTAAAGTTAATATTTGTATTAATACCCTATTTGGTTGCACAACTTTTGATTATAATTTGATCTCACTTGAATGTACTGGATATAAAAAAGTTAAGAAAATTTTATTGCGGGCAATTTTTTTGGCGCACCCTGTAATTTAATATTTAACTCAAGGCCTTCCAAGGGTGCTGAATCCGAATCTGACATCAGATTGATTATAAAAGTAAAATCTAAGAATTTATTTTTATAAAAAAACAAATAATTGATCAAATCTTAGATTTTGTGTATGATAAATCTGGGTCTGATTGTCACTCAGCACCCTCAAAAGTCCCGAGTGAATTATTCACAACTTGCTATAAACAAATGCATAAATGGCTAAATGTATGCAGCATATAAAAAATGGCCTTACTTTTGAATTTTCGAAAACGAATTTTTAACACAGAATTTCCAAATGATGGTTCTGCAGATTTTTTATCTTTTATAGTTATGGCCTATAAAGCATTTTTAAATTTTTTTTTAATCGAAATAGAATCATTTTGACATTTTTAACATCCTAGCACATCAAGTTAAATCGAACTATTTTCTGCGCAAAATCATAAAAAATAATAATTACAGGATGGCAGAGAATTTGTGATTCACATTGTGGTCCAAAAGCAATTCTACAGAATTAACTATAAAAACGCGACCAAGTGGATGTTGTCCAACGGGACCAAGCTGGTTGTGTCCAATGGGACCAACTATGAAAACGTGGCCAATGTGAATCTGGTCAGCAAAAGGTACGATGAAAATGGGACCAAGTGGCTTCTGACCAACGGGAGGGTGGATCTGTCCACAACAATCAACTATAAGAACGGGATCAAGGTGGAGTTGTTCGAACCCAACAAAACGGCGTTGTTGGCTACTTATGTGCTGGCCCAGCGTACGCCCCACTACTTTATGGAATATTTCAGCGTAAGTGTGTGAATGATAACGAAAAAAATTTCAAAATCAGGAAATAATTCTACAAAAAAAATCAGGAATTTTGGAACTTTGATCTTTTTTTTAAGAAACATTTTGCTGGGTACTGGCGGTCCCGATAGAAGCCACCGGAGAAATTTTTGAAAATTTAGTTTTTTTGGGTTTAAGAAAATTGGTCATTTTTAAGATATTTTTGAAAAAATATATGTTTAGTGTACCAGCAGTCCCGAAAGGGGACCGCCGGAGAAAATTTAGATCTTTTTCTTAAGAAAATTGATCACTTTTTAATGGAATTTCAAATGAAAATTCGAAAATCAGGACAAAATAAGGACAGAGCTCGAAAATCAGGACTGACAAAACAGGACATACATCCTGGACATATACCGTAAATACTAAAGTTAGACATTTTGAGAAATCAATGCCAGTGCCGCGTACCAACAGTCAGGCACACACGTATAACGTAGTCAACACGTACTAAAAACAAGTACGGTACGTGAGTTAGCAGTTAGCACATGTTTTGTGAAAATACGGGCCAGCATTTTATGTATATCGTACTTGAGTATTATCCGTATTTCCTGATTCCGAAGTTCAGTATTCAATTCCCTGATTTTTTAAATTTCTGGATAATACAAGGATTATGAAGCGGGATATACCGATCTTAAATTGACGAACTCAAGATCAGGATAAAATTCGAGAAATTCCAATCACGAAAACCTGTCATGAAGCTAATCCGATTCCAACCTACCCTAATTATAATTATAGGTTCAAATAAATTTCCAAATTCTAGTAGTATAGGTATCATAGATAAATGAACCACCTCTAAAATAAAGGGCCCTTTCATATCTCCTTTGGTAGGGAGCTTTTAGAGATATACGAAAATTATTATTTTTAGGTGAATCCTAATAATGCGGGGGAATTGATGGAGATTCCACAGCTTTGTAAGCAGAACTTTAAAACGAAGGAATGGAACTGCAAATAAGATGGTGATGATGATGCTGTTTGGTGAGATATTCCGGTTGGACCTTTGTATTTTCCATGTCTATGCCTTCTATTCCGACTATATATCCTTCCTTATTATATATATTCTTCTATTACAACCATACATATATTCCTTATGCCTTTTATTCGAATTTTTTGTATCCATTTCATCTTCGCAATTTGTGATTCATCGGGCTTGGATTTTTTTAGTGTTCTAAAATCATAAAACAGTAACTATCATTTTTTGGGCTTCTCCCCTAAATAGGTGCTAACCCGCTTGAAACGATAATTTTCAACTTTTTATTGTATTTGCTTAGTATATTGTTAAGAAATTTTGGCCCGGGGGTCATAGCCTTTTTTTAAAATGCTGGAAAGCCATCTAAAACATTTTTGATCCATATTTCATAAAATAATTGAAAAATGATAAAACCCTAGAAATTCAAACCCTACATGATCACATCACTAATCCTACCTTCGCTTAACCTTTATTTCGCCTAAAAAAATTCGCCTATACGTTTATAAAACTAACTTCTAGGCGCCGGCACCCAAATATAGATAACCGAATAATGTTAGGTAGAACCCGCAAACTAGTTCCAAAACTTAGTTCCAGGTGCCGAAGCCTAGAAGTTGGTTTTCTTGACGTGTAGGCGAAATTTTTGTAGGCGAAATAATGCATCCCCTACCTTCCATATCTACCCCTTCCTTAGTTCCCCTACATTTACCTTGATCTTTATATATGTCTTTTTCAGCCAAAATTGGATTTGGGAATATTTGTCAAACATGGAACTTTTTTGCTATAAACACGAGAACAAAACAAAACATCCAAACCGTTTTTTGGGAAAACATTTATTCGTCCGAAAATGTTCGAAACATCAACCAATACCAAAAGATGGTAAAAATGTTCGGATGACATTTCATCATGTTCAGATGAACAAAAAAAAATCGGAACTTTCAAAACATATTTTAGACCCCATCAAGCTCTAATTTTGATGTTCAGTGTTCTCGATTCACAACAGATTTTTTTGCTCCAGATTCAGTTTTGACTGAAATTCAGAATCAGCAACAGCATACACAATCATAACCTATCTNCGATATCGAAATAATTCAACATCGGCTAGCCGAATTCGAAATCGGCTAGCCGATATCGAAATAATCATTTGTGGTTCAGTGGATGTGACAAAATAACACCCATCCCATGAGGCGTGGGTTCGAATCCTCAGCGAGGAAAAACATTTCTATGGACGGAAAGAGGCCTGAAATCAATTTAAAAAATAATAAAAACATTATTAAAAATTTAAAAAAATAAGAGGCAGGACTGTTCAATAGATGAGTGCTGTATGATTTTTGATTTTGAAATGCAAAATTTTTTATTGTTGGGCTCGCCTTCGGCAGATTTTGCATTTAAAAAACCCAAAAATCATCCAGCCCGCACCTATTGAACATGGCTTTGGCCTAAGCCCCCACGAGTGCCATAGATACCCTACTATCTAAGGCTGTGGCCTTCGGAAATTTTTTTTGGGCGGAAAAAATGGGCGATGAAACGACCCTAGAACAAGGGGCGATGAACCATAGGAGATGAATTGGCAGGGATGAATAGTGTTGTTTTTTGATTTTTAATTTGTTTTATGGATTGAAATTGCTTCTAAAAACAATAAAAATACATTTGCAGAGAAATTTTTCACCTTTTTTTTACTTTTTTTGCAATTTTATTCATTTTTTCATTCACTTTTCATGACTTTTTTGATACTTTTTTGCAATTTTCGTGACTTTTTGAGGATTTTTTGTGACTTTTTTAGTCGACTTTTTCGGGATTTTTTATGACTTTTTTTGGCAACCCTACTAATCACCTTCCGCATCCATCCGCGTCACTTCTATCCACCTTCCGCATCCATCCGCGTCACTTCTAATCACCTTCCACATCCATCCGCGTCACTCCTAATCACCTTCCNAGCATATAAAAAATGGCCTTACTTTTGAATTTTCGAAAACGAATTTTTAACACAGAATTTCCAAATGATGGTTCTGCAGATTTTTTATCTTTTATAGTTATGGCCTATAAAGCATTTTTAAATTTTTTTTTAATCGAAATAGAATCATTTTGACATTTTTAACATCCTAGCACATCAAGTTAAATCGAACTATTTTCTGCGCAAAATCATAAAAAATAATAATTACAGGATGGCAGAGAATTTGTGATTCACATTGTGGTCCAAAAGCAATTCTACAGAATTAACTATAAAAACGCGACCAAGTGGATGTTGTCCAACGGGACCAAGCTGGTTGTGTCCAATGGGACCAACTATGAAAACGTGGCCAATGTGAATCTGGTCAGCAAAAGGTACGATGAAAATGGGACCAAGTGGCTTCTGACCAACGGGAGGGTGGATCTGTCCACAACAATCAACTATAAGAACGGGATCAAGGTGGAGTTGTTCGAACCCAACAAAACGGCGTTGTTGGCTACTTATGTGCTGGCCCAGCGTACGCCCCACTACTTTATGGAATATTTCAGCGTAAGTGTGTGAATGATAACGAAAAAAATTTCAAAATCAGGAAATAATTCTACAAAAAAAATCAGGAATTTTGGAACTTTGATCTTTTTTTTAAGAAACATTTTGCTGGGTACTGGCGGTCCCGATAGAAGCCACCGGAGAAATTTTTGAAAATTTAGTTTTTTTGGGTTTAAGAAAATTGGTCATTTTTAAGATATTTTTGAAAAAATATATGTTTAGTGTACCAGCAGTCCCGAAAGGGGACCGCCGGAGAAAATTTAGATCTTTTTCTTAAGAAAATTGATCACTTTTTAATGGAATTTCAAATGAAAATTCGAAAATCAGGACAAAATAAGGACAGAGCTCGAAAATCAGGACTGACAAAACAGGACATACATCCTGGACATATACCGTAAATACTAAAGTTAGACATTTTGAGAAATCAATGCCAGTGCCGCGTACCAACAGTCAGGCACACACGTATAACGTAGTCAACACGTACTAAAAACAAGTACGGTACGTGAGTTAGCAGTTAGCACATGTTTTGTGAAAATACGGGCCAGCATTTTATGTATATCGTACTTGAGTATTATCCGTATTTCCTGATTCCGAAGTTCAGTATTCAATTCCCTGATTTTTTAAATTTCTGGATAATACAAGGATTATGAAGCGGGATATACCGATCTTAAATTGACGAACTCAAGATCAGGATAAAATTCGAGAAATTCCAATCACGAAAACCTGTCATGAAGCTAATCCGATTCCAACCTACCCTAATTATAATTATAGGTTCAAATAAATTTCCAAATTCTAGTAGTATAGGTATCATAGATAAATGAACCACCTCTAAAATAAAGGGCCCTTTCATATCTCCTTTGGTAGGGAGCTTTTAGAGATATACGAAAATTATTATTTTTAGGTGAATCCTAATAATGCGGGGGAATTGATGGAGATTCCACAGCTTTGTAAGCAGAACTTTAAAACGAAGGAATGGAACTGCAAATAAGATGGTGATGATGATGCTGTTTGGTGAGATATTCCGGTTGGACCTTTGTATTTTCCATGTCTATGCCTTCTATTCCGACTATATATCCTTCCTTATTATATATATTCTTCTATTACAACCATACATATATTCCTTATGCCTTTTATTCGAATTTTTTGTATCCATTTCATCTTCGCAATTTGTGATTCATCGGGCTTGGATTTTTTTAGTGTTCTAAAATCATAAAACAGTAACTATCATTTTTTGGGCTTCTCCCCTAAATAGGTGCTAACCCGCTTGAAACGATAATTTTCAACTTTTTATTGTATTTGCTTAGTATATTGTTAAGAAATTTTGGCCCGGGGGTCATAGCCTTTTTTTAAAATGCTGGAAAGCCATCTAAAACATTTTTGATCCATATTTCATAAAATAATTGAAAAATGATAAAACCCTAGAAATTCAAACCCTACATGATCACATCACTAATCCTACCTTCGCTTAACCTTTATTTCGCCTAAAAAAATTCGCCTATACGTTTATAAAACTAACTTCTAGGCGCCGGCACCCAAATATAGATAACCGAATAATGTTAGGTAGAACCCGCAAACTAGTTCCAAAACTTAGTTCCAGGTGCCGAAGCCTAGAAGTTGGTTTTCTTGACGTGTAGGCGAAATTTTTGTAGGCGAAATAATGCATCCCCTACCTTCCATATCTACCCCTTCCTTAGTTCCCCTACATTTACCTTGATCTTTATATATGTCTTTTTCAGCCAAAATTGGATTTGGGAATATTTGTCAAACATGGAACTTTTTTGCTATAAACACGAGAACAAAACAAAACATCCAAACCGTTTTTTGGGAAAACATTTATTCGTCCGAAAATGTTCGAAACATCAACCAATACCAAAAGATGGTAAAAATGTTCGGATGACATTTCATCATGTTCAGATGAACAAAAAAAAATCGGAACTTTCAAAACATATTTTAGACCCCATCAAGCTCTAATTTTGATGTTCAGTGTTCTCGATTCACAACAGATTTTTTTGCTCCAGATTCAGTTTTGACTGAAATTCAGAATCAGCAACAGCATACACAATCATAACCTATCTTTTATCACTTTTATTTTTTTAAATCTATCTTTATCCCTTAACCTTTTATTTTTTCAATAATCCCATCTTTTCATGTTTTTATTTTCCCTCCTTTTAATCAAATAAATTCCATCTTTCCTTTTTTTAATCCATTTTTCTATTCATTTTTGTGCTATTACTGAATAAAAATTTATGTAAAATCGGACTCGGACACACCTTTGTGTACATAATTATAAAGCAAGAATTTTCTTTAATTTTATATATGTTGTAGCCGATATCGAATTTCAGCCGATTTCGAAATTGGCTAGCCGATATCGAATCGGCTAGCCGAAATCGAATCGGCTAGCCGAAATCGAATCGGCTAGCCGATATCGAATCAGCGGCTAGCCGATTTCGAAATCGGCTAGCCGATATCGAAATAATTCAACATCGGCTANAGGAATTTTCGGCCCATCTTGCTTCCTTTCTGGATGACTATGCGACGTCGTTACTCATGGAATTGGCTATCAATTGCGGAGAGCCAGCGGTGACTATTTAAAATTAAGTAACTTTAAAAATCATCTAGGGTTTTTTTTGTCGAAAAATTCTAATTATATTGACTTTCATATTTTGGCCTAAAAAATCAAATTAGCTTTGGGAAACTCATTATAATTTATTTCGAGGAAACCACACAATAGGGGCTTGTCATTTTTGCAGTTTTAGAATTTGTTTAAAAATGACTGTATAAAGTACAAATCTGGAATAGGGTTAGTGTCAGCAGCCAAAAATGCCTTATGAATCATTTTATGTACCAATAACAAAAAAATTATAAAATAACGATAACCATATAATTCATCAAATCACACTATTTTTGATTAGGGGTTCAGAAAATTATCGTAGCTGATTTTCATTTTTTTCAGGCCGATTCGGGGCCGTTTCTATTTTCTTTTAGGAAACAAAAAATCCCAATCTATGCTACTGTAATATAAACTATATGGAATTTATGAATTATAATTCTATAGGGCACATCTATGACCGCCGCTAGAATGAGTTCTATCCCGTTAACAAACAAAAGCAAGACAGCTACAACAAGAACAACAACTGTTATTAGTACTGTATCCGTCGGAGCTACAACTACTATAAAATTGACCACCACCACCCCAGTCCCACGCTCTTTACAAAAAGCTGATGAGGTTGTAGTATAATTGCTACAAAAATAAAATGCAAATTCCCTAATATGATTATCATCAGGGCCCGGATTTATATGCAAATGCATATTTTTTTTCTGGCTCAGAACAGCTTGAAAAACACGTAAAACATGTTTTTAGCACGTTTTGAACGCTCTAGCATGGATTTCTAACTGCATATTTTTGCATATTTTCAACTTTTTGTGCATATTTTGCATATTTCGCATATTTTGGGCATTTTTGGAGAAATTTTCCGCATATTTTGGAATTTTTGAGCATATTTTTCAAATTTTGGACCAATTTTTGAAAAATGAAAAAATGAACCTTAAAATGGCATTATTTTCCATTTTCCTTAAATTTTACACCTTTTATTTTTTAGAGAAAAATTAATCAATT
>LDKF01003005.1:26719-48367 GCA_001026735.1 Rotylenchulus reniformis | reverse complement strand
CGGATCTGCGGTCTTTGTTCATCGATCCGCAAGTGGCCTCCTCCAAAAAGCCGCTGCCGCACCAGGAGAAACGCCGCAAGTCAGACGGAGACGACAACAACAGCAAAGCATCATCCAGTGGCACTTCATCCACCACTAAGCATGTAAGTTGAATTATGGAATTTGTTTTGTGGGTCAGTGGACTAAAAGCAATCACTCTTCCAATTCAGGCCACCAAGTCCGAATCGTCATCATCATCGAAACACCAGCAGCAGCATCAATCGCGCAACAAGGGCGGCACATCCACGGGGGACAACAACAACAAGGAACAACAGCCGCAATCTACATCGCGCAACAGCAGCCGCCATCCTACTCCAATGCCTTCTTCGCACATCCTGGGACAGAACAACAAGACTGGCGCGAACAATGAGGACCGCCGCACCAATGACCAGCAGAAGAAGAAGAAGAGCTCTGAGGAAACTATTGGCAATGAGGTAAGGCTCTGACTTGGGATGTGCAAATCAAAGAATTGGGGGAAACTGATTTGCTTTCAGTTGCAGCAGGGTGGCAAGAAGCAGCAACAGCAACCGGAATCAAGTGGCGAATCGTCGACTGGCAAGAAGGTGCTCTGTGCGTCCACATTGCTCCTCCGCTCCGGACTGTTTGATGGCAACAACACGATGATGATGCGCGGCGGCACATCCACCAAGGAGGATCGTGATCGGCAGGTGAAATTGTATGATCAGCAGCGCCTTCATATGCCGGCGATGGCGTTCGATGAGCCGGAGCTGGGCTCAAACGGCTGCACCAGCACTCGTTTNTCACTCCATACCGATCCAATTCCACTCCGATCATCCCATTGGACCCTGATCAAGTCCAATGGATCCTGATCACTCCATACCGATCCAATTCCACTCCGATCATCCCATTGGACCCTGATCAAGTCCAATGGATCCTGATCACTCCATACCGATCCAATTCCACTCCGATCATCCCATTGGACCCTGATCAAGTCCAATGGATCCTGATCACTCGGCTTAATCCCAAAAACTTCTGACTATGACCTGACCCCCAACCATTTTTTATTCTATATTGGTGTGTGTGTCTTGGGGTTTAATGCATGCTGAGAGCAGTAGTTACCCCTGTTAATTGACCCATGCCCCATGGTATAATGTATGCATACAATAGTAGTTATGCCTCCTGGGGTCTAATGCATGCATGCATACAATAGTAGTTACCACCAAAATTTGTTTCAATGCCCAAGGTATGATGTACTTCTATATAGTTGTTATACCCAACCCCTCTCCATTGCCGCATGATTTCTGCATGATTACAGTAGAATACAGTTACAACCTAATTTCTTCGGCAATTTTCCAAATTAACATGAAAGAAGGGGAAGGGGAAATGATCTTAGAGAATATCAGCAATAAATATGCCCATACCGAAATTAAACAAACAAACAAACAAACAAATTTTTTTTCAATTTTTTACAGCGTCTACAGCAAATTGCAAAT
The DNA here is from genome assembly GCA_001026735.1 of Rotylenchulus reniformis. NCBI lineage: Eukaryota > Metazoa > Nematoda > Chromadorea > Rhabditida > Hoplolaimidae > Rotylenchulus > Rotylenchulus reniformis. The sequence goes on along the minus strand of LDKF01003005.1, from coordinate 46,874 downwards.
TTGTTTCAGTATGGACAAGGGAGGAGGCAGTAGCAGCGGTGGAAAAAAGCGTGGTCGGGACGAGCCCCGGCAAAAGGAAATTGCGGATCTGCGGTCTTTGTTCATCGATCCGCAAGTGGCCTCCTCCAAAAAGCCGCTGCCGCACCAGGAGAAACGCCGCAAGTCAGACGGAGACGACAACAACAGCAAAGCATCATCCAGTGGCACTTCATCCACCACTAAGCATGTAAGTTGAATTATGGAATTTGTTTTGTGGGTCAGTGGACTAAAAGCAATCACTCTTCCAATTCAGGCCACCAAGTCCGAATCGTCATCATCATCGAAACACCAGCAGCAGCATCAATCGCGCAACAAGGGCGGCACATCCACGGGGGACAACAACAACAAGGAACAACAGCCGCAATCTACATCGCGCAACAGCAGCCGCCATCCTACTCCAATGCCTTCTTCGCACATCCTGGGACAGAACAACAAGACTGGCGCGAACAATGAGGACCGCCGCACCAATGACCAGCAGAAGAAGAAGAAGAGCTCTGAGGAAACTATTGGCAATGAGGTAAGGCTCTGACTTGGGATGTGCAAATCAAAGAATTGGGGGAAACTGATTTGCTTTCAGTTGCAGCAGGGTGGCAAGAAGCAGCAACAGCAACCGGAATCAAGTGGCGAATCGTCGACTGGCAAGAAGGTGCTCTGTGCGTCCACATTGCTCCTCCGCTCCGGACTGTTTGATGGCAACAACACGATGATGATGCGCGGCGGCACATCCACCAAGGAGGATCGTGATCGGCAGGTGAAATTGTATGATCAGCAGCGCCTTCATATGCCGGCGATGGCGTTCGATGAGCCGGAGCTGGGCTCAAACGGCTGCACCAGCACTCGTTTTTTGAAGATGGGATGGACGAACGGGCACGAACTGCCGTGAGTTTGGGCTCAGTGGGTTTTTTCGAGTGTTTTTGTATCAAATATGTGAATGTCTTCTTGTTTTATAGGCGCCTTATCGGCTACACAGTGGAAAAGCGTCACATTCAAACGGTGTCGCATGGGAAACCACTCGTTGGGCAGGAGATCAAATTGATGTTTGATCCGCACTCGTCGGATGTTCTGTCGGTTCTTGCCTGGTCATCGAACATCGACAAAGTGAAGGACGTCACACCGGGAACAATTGTCGTCATGTTCAACGCACCGATCCGAAGTCAGCAGCATCTGCCGCACACGCAATGGTCCGATCGCTTTGATTACACCGCTGCCTGCAATCGCAATACGACCGTGATAACTCACGCGCACAACGTCGTCAAATCCGGTAAAATTGGCAAAAGGGCTTATCATAGAGTAAATGTATGTATGTGTTCTTTCCTCTTTCAGCGCAGTTCAAGGCAATCACACTGGGTAATGCCGTGCACATGGTGGACACGCCGAAGCTGAAGGAGCACACTGATGCGAGCTCGGCGGACGAAATGGCACTCGCAGCAATCGAAGACGACGACGATGACACCATTGGTGCAAATGAGTTGCAGCCGGTGCCAAAGGAGGTAATGTTCAAAAAACCCAAAAGTGGAATTAAAGCGACTTCTAAACCCAATTTTTTGGTGATAGGAACCAATCGTCGTGGACATTGATGACATCGATGACGAAGTACTGTTGGGGAACGCCGAGGCACAGTGCAGCAGCTCATCGGTGATTCGTCACGTGTGCAAAGGCGAGGAGGGCGATGTGGAGAGCAGCAGCGGGGACGAGCATGAGGGCGACCACCAGGATGTTGGCACAGCCCGCCCGGTCGGTAAATGAACAAGCTTGATCGGATGTGTGATTTTTTTATTGAACATTCAATTTTTAAAAGGGTTCCGATTTACTTTTATGGTTTTTATTATTTTTAATTGCATTTATTCTTAAAATGTAAGAGTTTTTAAAAATAGATAAAGCTTTATTTTAATCAATCATTCCATTCGGTATGGGCATATTTTATGAGTATTAAAATAGGACTTGGATCTGAATCCAATAGAACATTTTTGGTGGTATGGCATTTCTTCCTCCCCTCCCTTTCGCTCTTCTCATATGGTTATGGGTTTGTCGCATTTGTCCTCCTCCTCTCCCATTCTGGTCTTCTCATTTGGTTTGTGTAGTGCTCGTCGATCTCGTCACTCCTCGTTCTTGGCTCTTCTGGCTGTATTTGTTCATTCATTTTCCCCTACCCGAACTCCCCTACAGCAGAGGGCTACTGCGGTGATGGCGCGGCAACGAATTGGTGCCATCGCATCTGCCGAGGCAAATGACGCTGTGGATGATGTTGTTGGAAATGCCCGTCTTGTTGATGTCCTCACGCCGCAACAGTTGCAGGCACGTCGCCGCCGCCGTCGTCGTCGCGCTCAGCAGGTGTCGCACGAGCAAGATCGCACGGTTCAGCAGAAATTGAGAGGGAAGGACGCACAAATGTACCGGGATGAAGCACTCACGATGGATGAAGTCCTTGAAGAAGATGGTGTTGAATGGTCCAGCGACGACCTCGATGATGAAGAGGAGGAGTGGGAGACCGGCCTTCCATTGTCCCAGCGGGACATGATGCTCAGTTTCGCGACCAGCATGATGACCGCCATTCCTGCGAAAGAGATGATTCGAGCAGAGTTGGACGAAGATCAGCGAATGAACATCAGCTGTCTCATGTGTGGGGATTTTCTGTTGGACACGGAGATCCTCTCGTTCCCATGTGAGTGCTCGCCACTGCACACCCGGTGCGCGTTGGACTGTCTCCGCCGTGACGCTCACTGTCCCTTCTGTGGCAAGCATGTTGAAACGGGCAAGCTGAAGCCCAAGCCCAAGGATGCGCCTTCGTCATCGAATGCCATGCACTGAAGTGGAGATTTATGGCAATAATCGTGATGATTATGATGATAATGCTGATGCTTTAAGTTTTCTGTTTTGATCTGTTGGTTTTTTGCACTTTCGACTTGTCCTCTCATATCTATGGCACATAAATTATTGGTTTAACAACTATTGTTGGGCGTGCAGTCGGGGGTTTGGAATTCGGAGTTTACACTTTGGTTTTTTGTTCCTCTCGTAGATGGTCCTCAGAGTGAATTGAATTTGGTGTGTCATGGGATGGCACACAATGGGATTACAACTTCAGATACCAACACAAATTGGTGGCGGTAGGTGTTCCATCAGCGACGATGGGCATGGCCGCAGTAGTGCTAATGGTGTGAACTCCGAAAATGAGAACAATGTCGAAGAACTGGGGGACCGTTTTGCCGTACTGCCCTATCGGACACGCAACGGTCGTCTCACCTTCCCGCTTTGCCGCATCTGTGCAGAACTTGGCAATGCGAACGACAACCACAACAGAAGGCGTCGTCGTCGTCGTCAGGGTCACCGCCCGATACCCCGATGTCGCCACACTGAGGCGCAACGGGCCTGGGTACACGCGTATACGCATTGTGAATTGAATGCTGCGTTGGAGCGTGGCTACCGTGTGCTACAGATCTATGAGGTGTGGCACTACGAGCAGTGGACATCGCTGGAAGCCGGAAACAGCCTTTTCGCGGACTATGTGAACAGCATGTTGCGTATCAAGGTCGAATCGAGTGGGTGGCCACCCGAGTGTAGGACGGATGAGCAGCGGAACGCGTTTGTGCAACAGTACCGAGAGCAGGAGTGCATCCAGATTGATCAACAACGCGTGTGCGCCAACCCGGGTCTCCGAGCGGTTGCCAAGACGCTCCTCAATGCCCTCTGGGGCAAGTTGGCCCAACGCGCAGAACGGGATGAAATTGAATACACTGGCAGCGCGCGCGAATTCCACGACCTACTGGCGGACCCGACGCAAGAAATGATCGATTTCGTACATCTCAACGAAAAATTAGATAGGTAAAAACAATGTGGGGGTTGGGGCAAATTGTTCACTGATCTAGGTTATGCAGGTGTGTGGTCCGGAAGCGGCATCCATTCGTACAGGCTCCACCAACAAACAACCTTTCGGTGGCCTGCTTCGTCACATCCCATGCACGCATCTATCTGCTGGAGCGATTGGAGGAGGTACAACAGTCAGGTGGACGGCCCATCTACTGTGACACAGACGGCGTTCTGTTCGTCAAACGTCGAGGTGCGCCGCGACTTGCATGCGAGGGCGATGCACTGGGGCAGATGAAGCGTGAATGGCCCGGCAGACGCATCTTCCGCTTCATATCAGGAGGGCCGAAAAATTACGCCTTCGCGCATGCATGCGCCACAAGCGGGGAGGATGTGCGAGCGGAGCGCAAAGTGCGCGGAATCCAACTGACCTATCAGGCGAGCGAAATGCTTCCCTTCGACCGGATGTGCCGCCTGGTGCTGAACTACTTTGGCCGGTTAGTTTTTTGGGCAGGAACGCTTTGGGTTATTGAGTTCCGTCTATCATCATCATTCTAGACGTCCAAACACCGAACAGCGTGTGTCCGTTCCTTGTAGTCGCTTTGTGCGCAACAAACGCGCCGACATCTTCACCCGCCCTTCGCATAAGCTCTACCAACCGGTGTACACCAAAGGCATTGTCGTTGCAGTTCCGCAGAATGAGGCGGCAGCGGCGGATGACACGCTGGCCTACTTCACACGCCCCTTCGGCTGGTACGATGCAGATGACGCTGATTATGATCATGCGGAAGAGGAGGAGGACGCTGAGATGGAAGATGAGGAGGACGATGATGATGAAGGAGCAGCCAACGGCGAGGAATCAGAATGATGACGATCGTTGACAAAGACATTTTTTATTGCAATCTCATTTTTATACATACATATTCTCAATTGTTCCATTTCATTATGTGCGGTAAATGAATTTTATGATTAAATGGTGCGGGTGGTGGGACATCTGGGATATCGGGCGAGCATCACACGGGTACTTCGTAAGGCCTCCTCTAAAACCCGCGGGTGGCGTACCCCCGTGATGATGACCCGACCCGATATGAAGACCAGCAAGGTGACGGGAGCGTCACATGGGTAGTAGTTGATACTTGTATCTTCCATTGTTGTAGTTCCTTGCGGCAGTGACAGGCGTAGCGTGCAACGGAGCGCCGGGAAGGTGCTCAGATCCAAACAGCAACGCGTCAGCTGAACGAAGCGGGAACCGGCAAAGCCGCCACCTCCTGTTGCTTCGCCGTCATCCATACGGTGATGGCCGTCCCGACGCCAGCGAGTCAGCTCACACGAGAGTCGCTCAATTGCCAACCGGTGTTGAATGTGCACGGTACCAACAAGATTGCGTACGGTCAGCCGGTGTACTCCCAGTGAGGCGGCAACCGCTACCAGGCCTGCACGACGTAGCGCTGCTTGCACTCTTCTGCACACCCGTCGTGCACTGTGCTGTACGGTGGTAATGATCAGGTCGCTGTCTGATGCGCGAACACCAGTCAGCACCACACGTCCACTACGGAACAGCAGTGCTGTACCCGAAGCGGTCAGCGCGGAGTCGGTCATCCGCCGAGGGAGACGCATTACAATGGCATGGAAACGCCACGGAGCATACTCTGTGCATATTCCATGCCGGGCCAACGTCCGAAATTGCGCGATGGTGAAGGGAAGACTGCGTGTATCTTCAGCGCCATCATTTTCTGTGCCATCATCATTGGTGGAAGTCCGCAAAATAAAAGTGGATGTGGAATTCTGTACAGCGCTGATAGTGGAACACATCAGAATCTGCATATGTGTGTGTGTGTATGGGTATTTTTAGATGTATCTTTGGGAAGGAAGATGCGAATTTTTCCATCAAAAGAAAGAAATTGAATCAAAACAAAAACAACATTTATTAGTAACGGTCATAAAATGTTGGAACAATGCCATCATTTTCAATATAGGTTTTTTATGATATATCTCTATCTGTTTGACAATATAATGACCTCATCATCATCGTCATCATTCACAGCCCTTGTTCTCATCCCCAGTTCGGAAGCCGCAATGGGAACAGCAGGGTCCTCTTTGTTTGGTGTTGGTGCTTGCATCAACTCCCATCACAGAGATGCCTGAGCTACGAACACGGTATAGCAATGACGTGGGACATTGCTGCCGAGACACTGGAGGGGACATCGGTCGTTGCTCTTTCAACACCACATGTACCACTTCCAATCTGGCGTTGGGGTAGAAGAATCTATAGGTGGGTCTGCATGTGTCATAACTTACGGAAAATAGGAAGCGTGCGTTCCACCACCAAACTCGATCATGCACGGCAGGTACGGGTGTCGCAATTTTATCCCATGTTTGATATAGTAGTATTGGCGGACCTTGATAAAAAAAGGTAGTGAGTTTAGCAGTGGTGTGCTGCTACTACCGTAATGTCTAGATATCCACCACAAGCAAATGTTTGATTTGCGTTCTGGGCACTGAAATCGTGACAATGGAGCGCAATGTTCCGCTCAGGAGGTCGCAAGTGGGCAGTTCGGAGTGTGCAGTGCAACTGCAGATGATTGATCATACGCTGTCTCGCTTGCAGACTGTGGAACAGCACTTGCAGCTCCTTCACAGAACACTCATTCATCGCACACAGGTAGTCGATCAGTGGCAGTTTTATCTGAAATGTGAATTTCCTGGGGGGCTTTTTTAAAAATCATACCTCCTCTTCCTGTGCCTTGGCTGGGAGCTCTGCCAACTCGCTTGCCGTTGTTGACCCTTCACGAATGGGTGTTAGCTCTTTTTTCGGCTCTTCGGATCCGGGCGTTTCCGGGTTTTCCACGGCCGTTTGTTGCTCGGGAACAGCACTAGGATCACTATTAGCTTTGTTCTCCAGCCCTTCATCATCATCATCATCATCATCAGTAACAATAAACATAAGGGGCGGATGGTGGTCATCGTCCTCGTCTGCGTCCATCTTCTGTGGTTGAGTCAGCTCCGATTGTAACACATCCATTCGGTCTCCTTTCGTAGATCCGGTGCTGTTCTTTTCCTCATCAGCAGTAGTATCCATATTCACTTCCAGTGGTGGTCTTACTATTGGCTCCCGCTGCAGTCTGTCCTCAATTGAAGTTGGCGCGCCATGTTGCCCGTTGGTATCATTCCCTACTGCTTTCTCATTCTCAGGGTTGGTATTGGTCGATGACGCGGTGGGATTCAGAAGCCATGCTGCATAACCGACCGCATCCATTGTTAATAATCGGAGAGTGGAGAGGTTTGCGTGTGGATATGTGAATAGTATCTGTGTGAAAATTTTTGAATATAGTGGTGATTTTGACGAAATTTCACGTTATATATAAAGGTATAAACCAATGGAGTTGGGCTAACCTAAGGTACAATTACCGAAAATGAATCACAATCATCTCCAGCAACCGCTACTTCTAAAGCACCCATTTACAATGTGCGTATCAGGCTGTACCGGTAGTGGGAAATCCCAATGGGTACAACGTTTTTTACGCAATTTGGATGCAATGGTCGACGAAGCGCCACGTGCTGTTCTCTATTGCTACGGGGAGGTCAATGAACATGTGCTGAGGCTGCAACGGATGGAGTCCGTGTTCAATACCGACGAGCACGAAAATGGGGATGGAAAGAAGCAAAAGGCGGATGGTGAGAACAGGTGGTGGATTCGGGTGTGCAATGGGGTACCGGAGGAGGCAAGTGTGCAGCGGGACGCTCGTGCGACACGCGGACGGCTGTTGATAGTGTTGGATGATCTGATGCTTGGCCTTCCGGCCCAGTTCCTTGACCTGTTGTTCACGCGTGGCTCCCACAACTGGGGGGTGAGCATAGTGCTGATAACACAGCATTTGTTCACACGTGACCTCCGCATAGCGCGTAACAATTCCCACTACCTGGTATTGATGAGGAATCCTGTGGGCGCACTTCAAATCCGCAATCTGGGTGCCCAGCTGTTCCCTGGCGGTGCATTGCGCTATTTCATGGAAGCCTACGAGGACGCTTGCGCAGAACCATTTGGCTACCTGTTGGTTGATATGCATCCCAGCACACCTAAATGGATGCGTCTGCGAACGCATATATACCCGGGGGAGCTATGTGTCGTCTACATGCCACGTGCATCAATCAATGCCCACAACAAAGCATAAACAAGAACCAACCAAAGGAAGCGCACACGCCAACATCAGTACACATCATTCATCTCTGGCCGCCCCACGTTTCAGTGAACACGTGCAACGGAATCGGTCCTTTTTGCAAGCGTTGACACGTTGCCGCGCCGGACACAAGCAGCGAGCACTGGTCGCTTCCGCCAGCAGTGAGCAGCTGTTGTGTCTGGTGGAGTGTGCGTTGAACATTCTGCGCTCACGTGTACCGCTACACAAACAACACTTGCGACGGTTGATACAACAGGCCAACGGTGTTCGGGAGCTGAGCAGGAGTCGCAGTGCGCGACAGGCACGCCAGCTGCTCCTGCGCCAACCCCGACAACAGAGCGGTCGCGGTTTGCCTGCGTTGGCAGGTTTGCTTGCCCAAGTGCTAGTTCCTGTGCTGGTTGATCGTGTGTTGGCATCATCGTCATCGTCGACATAAACATCAGCATGAAATACACTACACGAATGTTACTGATCCCTGAAGATGTTTACAACACGCTACTTGCCGCTACATCAACCTCATCCCCTAATCCCCAATCAGCCAATACCGCCACTACAGGTGCTCTGTCAACAGCCACGCCTATTTCCCATGCCGCCAAACAAGTGATGGCAGCTAGCAATGAGGAGGCACCACCTACCGGTGGCGTGCTGATGAACGATGACGAACGCCTAATCCACTATCAGCAGGAGTTCAAACGGTACAAGAAGTTGTTGGAGGATGCAGAAGATCGTCCGGCACATGTTCGCATCACCGAAATACCCGAGTCAGCTAAAACACTGGTGCGTGAGGCCATTGTTGAAGCAGCAGAAAAGCAACAGCCAATAACAACAACAAAAGGCCATCGTAAGGGCATGATTGCTAGACAACAGCCAAAAAGAGCAATGAATAAGGCGGCAGCCACAAGTAGCGAAAGTGCATTAACGCTGGTAGAAAAAAGTGATGGGTCCTCTTCCGCCTCTTCCTCATCCACAACCTATCATGATACTACAACGACGGAACAGCAGAGACCGTTAGTGGAACAACAACCATCAAGTAGTGGTGCACATACGCAACAACAACAACAACAACAACAACCATTGACAACATCATCGTCGTCGAAGTTTAACCGGGCTGAAGCGGAACAACATCTGCAACTGCATAATGCCGGCCATCTGGGCATAAATGAGCAGGGTAACCAAATTATGCGCCTGATGCACGGCGAATATCGACCAATTCGGGACAGTAGCCTGCAGGATGTGCTCGCGTATCATTTCATTGGGCAGCATCAGCAACAGAAACCAGGTGGTCAACCGGTAAAACAGCCACCCGGATACACCAGTTTCATCAACCACGCCAAATCGGATTTGCGAATGCAACGTTTGTTGGGCATCAGTGCCAGTGGATCCACATCCTCAGCCGCATCAAAGTCACGTACTGCTTCTGCTAAACAAACTGGAAGCGGCTTCACATCATCACTACAACATTCCTTTAAAAAGGCAGCGGGCAACATTAAACGTGGCCATCAATTCCGATTCAGACCACAACTGTGGTAAAAATGACAACAATAACAGAGACAGCAAATTCTAAAATGGGCAGCAGAGAGCGAGAGGTGGAACGTGCATTGGATCCGTTGTACAAGGACACCGAGTCAGCGGCATGTTTCACCAGTGTGGAGCCGTTGCTAAGTGAAGCCAGGCGGCAAGTGCCTGAGCTGCACGTGACACGCCAAGAAGTGAGTCGTTACTTGGCCACCCAACGGGTGTACACATTGCATCGCCAAGCAGTGCGTCGTTTCCGTCGCCTGCCATCACTGGCATCCGGTCTGCATACGGATTGGCAAGCAGATCTGGCCGACTTTCGCCGTCTCAAACAAAACAATAGAGGTTTCGCCTACCTGTTGGTATGTGTTGACATGTTGAGCAGGCAGCTCTTTGTGGAGCCTGTGAAGACCAAACAGGCTGCCGACATGGTCACCGCCTTCCAGCATGTGTTCCATCGATGCGGTCAGGGGTGCACACGGCTACGAATTTTCATAGCCGTAGCCGGCTATAGCCGTGGGGTTCATAGCCGTAGCCGTTTGTAGCCGCGTCAATTTTGACCCATAGCCGCCCGCGGCTAGCCGCGGCTATAGCCGTATTTTTAAGCCAAAAATTTTTCAATGAAAAAATTCTGAAAATATTTGGTTTTTTTTAAATTCTTCATAATTCAATAAATTTCTAACTAATTATGCTTAAAAAATCAATAAAAAATTTAAATTGACAATTATTTAACAGGGGCAAAACGAAACCAATATTTCAAAGGAGGCGGAGGCGTGAAGAAAATTTTCTAATGATTAAATTCTCAATAATGATTTTTTTGAAAAATTAATGTTTTTCTTAAGAAATTTGATCATTTTTGATTGAAATTAAGAAATTTGATCATTTTTGATTGAAAACCTTTTCTTAATAGGTAGAAATCGCTTAGAGGGGGGAGGGCTGAATTTTTCTGGTGAAGGGGAATTTCCAGATGCTGCCAAAATTTCAGGATTTTAGGCCCTTTTGCTTAAGAAAATTAGCCAAAATTAGAGTTTTCGAAAAAAAATTCGAAAAACTAAAAAAAAAATAAAAAAACTTTTTTTTTGAAAAAAAACTTTTTCGAAGGAATTCGAAAAACCGTTTTTACAGAACTGTAAAGCATAAAATTCGGAACCTTTTTGCTTTTTAAAATTTTGGTCTATCTATGATGGCGACATTTTTATGGCTGTGGTGACATTTTGAGCAGGTGGCGTTTGGGGTGGTAGCCAATTTTTCATATAAATTTATTTTTCTTGCAAAAAATAGTCTTTTGAATTTGAATAATGGATACCTGGAAAATTTTTTTAATAATTTGAATCTTTTCCTTCAAAAATTAAAAAATTCTTCTGTAGAAAAAAATTCCCATTAGTCATTTCGGATTTTTTTGTGAGATCAATCAAAAAATATGTATAGGCGGCTAATCACGGCTAGCCGCGACTTTGGTGTCCATAGCCGTTAGCCGCCCGTAGCCGTCAAATTTTCAAAAAGTTATAGCCGTAGCCGCCCGTAGCCGCGGCTAGCCGCGGTTAGCCGCGGCTTAGCCGTAGCCGTGTGCACCCCTGGATGCGGTTATATTCCATGGCGTCTGCTGACGGACAAGGGCCGTGAGTTCACTGCCAGCAAAGTTCAACATTTTTTTGCTCAACAAGAGCTGAAACACCATTGCATGGAGACTTCACCGTTGTGGCACGCGGGAATGGCCGAGCGTGCAAACCGGTATCAAAGAGCGAGTATACCGCTACTTCACCCATCGTGGAACCCAGTGTTGGGTGTCCGTCATACAACGTATTGTCCGGGCTCTGAATGCGTCACCAAATAGTAGCATTTTCGGACTTCGCCCACGTGACGTGACCTTCACCAATGCAGAGCGCTTCGCAGACGTCTGGCAAAGCGGGCGGAGACCGAACGTTCCGGACCCTCCTATGTCAAGGCGAAATTCCGCGTTGGCGACTGGGTTCGTATTGAGCGCCATCGACATGTGTTCCGCAAGGGTTATTTGCCGCGGTTCACCACCGAGGTGTTCATTGTGGATCAGGTGTGCAAGGGACAACGCCCGATCACCTACCGTCTACGCGACTCCGACGGGGAGACAATCAGCGGCCGCTTCTATGCCAACGACCTGTGCCTTGTGTTGCCTCCATCCGGTACTGCTGCTGATGATGATGATAATCCACAGCATACACCAACAACAGATCAAAACAAAGAAGATGCAGATAAGTTTTACTCCATTGAGAAAAATATTGAAGCGCCGTCGACGACATGGCGTTGAACAATGTTTTGTCAAATGGAAGGGTTATGCATCCCAACACAACAGCTGGATTCCAGCCAGTTCCATCATATAAAAAGGTGAAATTTCCTGACATCAAAACGCTTATGAAATCAAAATATGTCCGCATCTTCAGCCTCCTTCTACATTGTGCTTCCTTCAAACACCAACGTGGATGGTAATCGGACTAACTCCTTCCGTGTGCATCTGCCTCGAAAGCTGCAATTCAACTCACAGTGGAGTGTTGGTCTCGCTGTGCTTGTCTACCCACATTCGTGGCCCTCACTGGGCACCACCGAGTCCCAGTATGTCCGTGTGGAGTGGCAAACAGGCGAACAGGTTCGCATCCCTGTGCCGGGCGCCAGTGTCAGCAATCCACTTGAATTGTTGGAGAGCCTGCACCGAGCATTGGGTGATGGTAGTGAACAGCTGGCCAGTGAGTTGCGAACCCTGCAAATGGAGTACCATAAGTTGGTCAGCGAGACGGAACAGGCGGCTACAGCTGATACGGAACGATTAATGGCGGCGACGGTGGAGCGAGAGGAGAAGGAAGCGATCGAAGGAAGTAATCTCACAGCACCTCTTCAAAGTGCGATGGGATCATCCGAGGTGAGTGATGAACAACAACAACGACATCAAAAAGTGGCTGAGGAACAACGACGCAAACAGCAGAGACGCGTTCAGCTGTACACGGAGAGCCATCGACGGTTGTTGAACGAAGCGGTCAAGCAGCGATTGACCGAGAGGGACCGTGAGCTGTTGAAGTCCCATCTGCCATTGGGTCTTGAGTTGTGGATCCACTCCTACCGTAAAGCCAGGATGTCATGCCAATTCCACTTTGATGAAGATCGTCAACGCTTCCGACTGAAGTTGGACAAACGGCGTATCCGTGTGGTGGAACTGTCTGCGCAGCTGGCCTATATTCTGGGCTTTCAAACTCAAACGCTAGTTGAGCCAGTGACCGTGGCGCGCTACCAGCCGGACATGAAGGGTGGTGTGTCTACATTCTATGTGTACACACCGGGTCTAATTGAGCCGGTGATCATTGGAGATGTGTGCGCTCCGGTGATACGCGTTGTGAACATCCGAGGCGCGGCCGATGAGATGGTTGAAGAATGCTACAACGCAATTCAATACCACAAACTGGCGGTGAAAGAGATCTCTGAGATCCTTGTAGAAGTACGCACCTCCTCCGGCTCCCTGATGCCTTTCCAATATGGCACTTGTACACTGACCCTGCATTTCAAAAAACTCCTTATTTTTGATTCATCATCATTTCATTATTGTAACTGTTTCTGATATATGATTTTGTATTTTGATTTTTTAACAAATATTAATAACACAAAAATCACTGTTCGCATCTCAAGAGCAAAAATAAACATTATGAACACACTGGAACTTAATAAAATTCTTCAACGAAGTGCGTTGACTGGGAATTGGTACATTGGCTGCTTTCCAGCCGATATGATCCCGTCTTCAGCAGCCAATGTTCATTTCCCGTATTGCATGGTGCTGAACACTGACACATCTGCGGGGCCTGGTAGTCATTGGGTGGCCGTGTATGGGGTCTCCCCGCATACTGTTGACTATTTTGATTCATTTGCCGATTGGCCTCCACATAGCAAACATATTGAGGCCTTTCTGCGCGCCTTCCCACGTGTGAACCGCAACAATGTCTGTCTACAGTCAGATCGATCAAGTACATGTGGCAAGCATGTGATATATTTTCTTTGTCGGCGCTGTCAGGGCTGGTCCCTTCAACGAATTGTGAGACATCTGTCCAGCTGTCGAACACATCCCGATCGTTTGGTTTCCGCCTTTGCGCAAAAATTCATTTTTGATCAAGATGTTGGTGGAATTCATGAGTAAAGAAGCATAAACATATATAGAGCTAGCCAATTGATTATTACGATCTCTTCAAAATCAGGCAATATAATAACAATATGCATGTAGATTTTGACCCTCTTCAAATAGATTGGTCAGGATTCCCAACGGGAGTAGCGGGAGCTGATGGCGAGGTCAGCCTTGGTGGGGGATTCATGATGACCGGTGGAAGTGCTGGCTACCCTGTGTTCACCGGTTTACCCTACCAACGTGGTGCCGGGGGGCTCGGTTCCATGTTTCGTAGCTTCCTCCGCTTCCTGCTACCCATCGGTAAGCAAGCCGGAATCGCAATTGGACGGCAAGGACTACAGTCGGGAAGCAATGTGCTATCGCAGGTCTTGGAGGGTAAGGACCTGAAGGAGTCACTGGAACACGAGGGACGCGCCGGAATCCGCAATCTTCTAAGCAAAGCCGCTGAGAATATCGGTCGTCAGCAAAAGGGAAGCGGCAATTTCGATTTCAAACGCTACAAAAAACAGTTGGAAAAAAATGACACCCGCAGCAATAACATCAACTCAGGGATTGGGAGAAGTATAAAAAGGCGAGCCAAACCAGGCATGTTCTCCACTGTGGGTCCTCGTGGAATCACTGGTACTCCCAACAATAACAACAAAAGGAATCTACCCAAATCCACTAAACGCCGAACATCATTAGCAAAGAAAAAAGGAACGCATTTTCGCGTCGATTCATTGGGTGCCTATTAACAACATCCTCAAACATCGATGAGCTGCCCCAAAAGAATTAGTGAGCAAAGCGCGCTTGCATTCAACAGCGCGTTGAATGTGTTTGCTGTGCCACCCACAAATGTGTCTGTCAGTCGGTCCTTCTTCCGCGAACTGTTGCCACTGTCAACGATCAGCCAAGAGGGCCCATATCTGTTCCGGATGTTCAATGATAATCTATGGGCCGATTTGTCCCGTGTGTACTTGTACCTAGAACTCGCTCTGGAGAAATCCGATGCAAACGGACGGCGTGTACCCATTGACGCCGCTGCAGATGTATCCGTTGGCAGCATACAGAGCATAGGACAAACATTTGTGCAACAATTGAAGGTAGAATTTTTTTCATTGCAATCAAGCATTAATATTTTATACACGCAGGTTGAGGTGCAAAACACTGAACTATACGACAGTGGCACTCTGTACCCATACAAAGCATACATTACCAATGAGCTGTCTTACGCGGACAATGTAAAACGCAATTTCATGGCCTCATCCGGCTACTACCGCACCGTGAAACACGATGACGTTTTGGATGCCGGCTTTCTTGCCAGAAGTGCACGGTTTGCTGGTGGTCGCAAGGCACAGTTTTTCTCTCGGCTGGATTTTGATTTGGGAAACCAGGAGCTGTACCTGCTTAACAATATGGACGTGCTGTTCACCATCTACCGTTCCAAAGATGTCTTTCTGATCCAAAGCCTCCAGCAAGGCCAAGCTGATTACTCTGTACATGTGCACGATATCAAATTGTATGTGAAGATGATCGATGTGCAACCATCCTTGAACATGACCATTTACAAAACATTGGAGCGGCAACCGGCCACCTACGCTGTACGCCGTACCGAAGTCAAATCCTGCTTTCTCACCGCAGGTCGAACTGAATTGGATCATAATATTTTTTCCGCTGCCATCCCTCGTCGTCTGACCATTGCGCTGGTCACCAACCGGGCTTTTAATGGTCACTACGCCTCCTCGCCGTTCAATTTCCGACCCTATGCCATTCGAGATATCAGCGTGCATGCGGCCGGGCATGTGTACCCCGCTGTACCGCATCGTATGGATTTCAACGGCGCCGCCTTTGTACGGCCGTTTGTGGACATGTACGAGGCACTGGGCATGGCAAATTCCGAGCGCTCCATGGACATCACACTGGAACAATTCCGCGATGGGTGGACCTTCTTTGTGGTGCCGATGACCTCTACGCTGGATGACAGCTGCGGATTTGAGTTGTTGCGCTCCGGAACAACCAGTGTGCGCTTGCAGTTCAGTGAAGAAATTCCAGCCGGAGGCATCGAGATGATTGTGCTAGGCGAATTCGATCAGTTGATTATGATTGACTATAACCGTCATATTGTCACTGATTCCAAAATTGCATAAATAATTTTCATTTCCAGTGATTTTTCCTTTAAACTAAACTGAAATGTTAATGAACATGCCATCAACAGTTTTCCATCCCCTGGGTATCCCACCTAATGTCAGCACTGCGTCCCAATACGCGAGCGTCGCCACCGTGTCTACCCTCGTTGATAGACCTGATCCCACCCACTGGAGTAGTACTAACCGCCATCATCGTGCACTACTCATGATGATGGTTCTTCTTCACTACACCGTCATTCTCCCTTCTGTTCGCTCTATGCTGGCTAGCATTGATACGCTGGCTACGTCGCCAGGGAATCCCGGTGTCCATCCCTAGCAGTATTCGTCGGCGATTATTTGAAAATGGTCTCCCCCAAGTACAGGCTGATCCCATTAGTGGAAATATCGCTGCTGTTGCGGCCTCCACTATAGCCATCCCATTAATGCTTTCGGAGCAGCAGCAACAACAGCAAGTATCGGCTGATACAGGAATTTGATCAGTCATTTATCCCCTTCCCATCTTTGTGATTGATTGCTAGTAGAAAATTATGTCCCCTGAAGTTGTGCCCCTGGTTGGTTCAGTGGTGCAAATATTGATATTACAAATATTATTGTTAATCGATGCATTGATATTACGAAGCCAGGAGCGGGGGGGTTCTATACCCGCTATGGCCTGATGGAGTTATCATATGTGATCCGGAACTGGTAATGTGGATCATCAAACATGTTCCCAACAAAAGTCATATGAGATTACCATCATGTCAGAACGGGTATCTGAGCCAAGTGTTCCTGCGGGGGCCTATTTTTATTCTCTAAAATGTAAGAGAAATTGGCTGCAGTTTCACTATTTCGCTATTTGTGAATGGGGCAGTTTTATTTCCCTCGGGTCCTGCGATAGGGGCAGTTTCGGAAATAGGGGCAGTTTCGCATTCCGGGCCCTGGGATAGGTGCAATCAAATATAGGCGCTTATTGTAGTACTATTTATTTTTAGGCTTATCGAAATATGTGAAATCATTATTTGGTTTAAAAAAAATTTTGTGCTCGATAGACGTATATGATCCAGAACTGAAATTCTTCCGGCTTAGGAGGGAACGATACTCTCTTATTATCGTAGAGATTTTATTCAAGTAATTGATTATTTGTTATACATTGATATACATAACAACAACAATCACTAACTTGTAAGTCACATTAATATATTATGGGTTATTTTTACATTAAACAAATGATCTATCTATAATTATTTAAATTTTTAATATTATTTATTGGCCATTTTACTTGAAGGACTTTTTTTCTTTTTAGGGACATCAAAATTTCCATGGCCCGCTATTGGTCCATGTTGCTCGCCATTGTGCTATTCATCTGCATCTTGGTTGCTTTATTTGCAATAGCAGGTTATCCAGCCGATGATGACAAGCGATTCGTGGAAAATCAACAACTCGCCGAACTGATCTCTGGCTCCCCTGAACATCATCTATTGTTGGCCATGAAATGGACACGGTAGTTTTTTCAAATTCTTCTATTTTTTTTGAAATTTTCACGAATAATATAAAAATTATTAATTTTCCTATGAAGACCCAAAGATAGAGCATAGGCTGTTTTTTAAAGGCATAGCGCAAATACCTATTACCTGCATTCTTTTTTTTTCAGAACCATCCCCTATACAACATCATCAACTGTTTTTACTTCTTGCTTAATTTTGCCTCCTATGCAATCATCATTTTTTGTGGTGTCAAAATGGTCAAATTTGTGCGAAAAAATACTGTCAAATCAACGCAACTAGAGCTGGACAGGCAATTGACACGAACCATGATCGCTTTGGTAAGTGAAACGGTGCTAAGACTAAAAAGTCCTTTAACCCAATAACCTTTAGCCCAATAAGGCCAGTCTGACCAAAAACTGTTTTTAGAACTTACTAGGCCGAATTCGTAAAAAAAACATTATGCAGAATTTATTTTTTTTATATATTTTCAAAGCAGATCTCGGTTCAAGAAAAACGTTATTTTTTATAATTTCTCGAGCCAAAAAATTTAAATTTGATTTACAATGTGCATTCTCAGAGGGTTATTCTGCAAAATTTTACAAATTTTTTCAGGCGATTGTGCCCTGTTTGGCGATGTGTTGCAACATTGCTGTAAGCTTGAGTAGCCCATTGTTTGAGAAAATTTTGCTGTTACCCACGGACAACACAGGATTTGATCTGTTGTTTGTTTCTGTACAAATTTTGGCCAACATCCCGTCCAACTGGATCATGGTTTTGAACCCGTTGATCCTGGTGGTCGCCATAAAACCTTATCGATCAGCGGTGATCAGCTTTCTGATCAGCAGAACAGGAGCCCAAGTGACCCCGCTTAACCCACAAAATGATGTTGACGGACCCAATGCAAGCAATGTCAGACGAGCGGCATGGTCATAACTCATAACCAGGAGAAGCAGAATTCGGTTTAAGTGAATTCACATTCACTCTAAAAAATAACACCAACCTCCGTATCCACCACCATTATTCGCGGCACTTGGCATACCGTATTTCCTCTAATATAGTGGCATGCCATTATATTTTTCAACTTCTGCCGAAAGTTACCATTATATTAGAGGTAGCCATTATATTGGAGGTTGCCATTATAATTTTCAACCTCCGCTCAACTTCATAGCCATGAAAAATTTTTGGAGAAGGGCATCAGGAGGGGTCGGCAACGAGCAAAAAAGAATCAAACTAAAATAAGTTCGGCTCCCGAAGGGCCCCAAATAAACATATTAAAAATCCACGTTTTTAGATTTGTTTTTGTTAAATAAACATGTTTTCTAAAGAAATTTCACAATAAAGGAGGAGTGCCGGCACTCCTGAAAAGGGCCGCCGGCCGGAGAAAATTTTGACATTTTAGGTTCCCTTTGCCCCCCCCCTGGTTAGCTTATATCAATCTATTAATAATTTATTTTCAATTTAAAAACAACTCAAACTTCTGGAGGGTCCCTCACTTTCACTTTTTAGCTAATCTTTATAACATTTATGATCGGTCATTATTCTGACAAAAAATTGAAAATATTTCTATAACATATTTCAAGAATAACAAATAAAAAATATTAAAAATACATAATTATTGTGCTAAAAAATATTTAAAGAAAGATAATTAGTAGAATTTTTCAATTCTTCAAATATTGCTATTATATTAGAGGGGTGCCATTATAATAGAGGTTGCCATTATATTTTACAACCTCCATCATATACTGCCATTATATTAGAGGTAGCCATTATATTGGAGGTTGCCATTATATTAGAGGAAATACGGTATTATATTTCGCTATATTCATTTTGCTGCTGAAAATAATGCTAATAAATAAATTACTTAGATACCGAATAATATTAAATAAAACTTAGATTGATAATTAAATGGTCTGCCTTGTTCACTATCTAATTTAACAAAAACCGGAGGGAACTCCCCGGTTTCCCCGGTTTAAGTTTTTTTATTCATAAAAATTGGTGGATGATCATAGAAGAGTAGATTTTATATCAAACGAACCAAAAAATTCCTTTGAAAATTAAAAGCCCATGCTGGAAAAATTTTTGAAAAGAGGAAGTTTTTTTGAAAATACAGGCTTCGTTCTTAAGCAAAACTCTATATAAAACTAAATATTTCGAGAATTTTCATTTTCTTTTTCATTTTTGTTTTTGCTGTGATATTTTTTGCATTTTCGTGAAATTTTCATATTTATATTGACAATATGTATATTTTCGTGAATTTTGCTGATTTCACGTTTTAGTGTGATCCTGAATTTGCATATTTAAATTTTCATGATTTTCTAATCATTTTCTTGATTTTAATATTTCTTTTTGGAATCCGCTTCATATGCTTGTTTTTTCGCGAATTATTTTGTATCTGAATTTCTTATATTTTTAAGAAAATTTCATATGTATTTAGGTTTCAGATCTAAATTTTTGGTATAAATATTAGGAATTAATAAAAAAATTCTTTATAGATTTTTTGGGTCATAATTTTTTTCAATAATAAATTCAATCAATTTAAAGAAATTCCTAATATGACTATAAGCTCAATTAAAATTTATTATTATCCTAATTTAATTTATATCTCCATTTCATTGAAATTAATTATTTAAAAACTTCAGCAGTTTTCTATTAAAAATCATAGAATTTTTATATTTTCAAAATCCGTTACAATATTCGGAGAATTATTTTAATTTTTATATGGATATACAATTCGAATGTAACTTTCTTGTGCCTAAAATTACCAATAATTTTGAACTTAAACTTATATTTTATTTTTTTAATAAGCACATAATAATCACAGATAATTTAAATTAGAAATTATTTTTCTTGCTTTTTTCGATTTATGCTTTAAATCTTCTGATTCAAATTGTTTTTTTT
>LDKF01003005.1:0-18250 GCA_001026735.1 Rotylenchulus reniformis | reverse complement strand
GCTGTCGCGTTTGAAAAAACCGCCAATGTGCGCGTTTGTAAAAAAACAACTAATACACAAATAAGATATAGTTTTAAAATGTAAATTTAAAAAATTTTAAATCAAATAATTATGTTTAAAATGATTCAACAATTCAAAAAAAATTAAAATGATTCAACAATTCAAAGAAGTGATTATGATGATGACGAATTTTGTTCGTGTCTCCGTAGAAAAAGCGATTGTATTCCATTAAAAATGAAAATAGTTTAAAAATAACAACCTAAAATATAATTTAAGGAATTGATGTGTTGGGCTACGCAATTGTTTGGTGGATTTTTTTCAAAGAATAAAATTGTTCGTTAGCAATTTTTTGAATAATTAATTAAAAAATAATTTAATAATAAACATTGGCGGTTTTTTACAAACGCGCCAGGACGGAGTTATGATTTAATTCATTAGATTTTTCGTCTTTTATTTAAATAGTATTTTAGTTCACAAAATAAAAAAAATAAAATTAAATCGAAATATATTATAAATAAAATATTTTTTTAAATTATAAAAAAATTTAAATTAAAATATTTTTAGACCTTGTTTTTTATTATTATAAATCTCGAAAAATTGGCTAAAAAACTCGCAATATGCGTTTTGTTTTTCAGGTTTGGCTATTGTTTGCAGCAAGAACAATCTTGTCAACTTAGAGCGAATACTTTCCAAAAGATTCTGATCCACATATGGATGAATACTAAAATATAATAATTTTTTATACCATTTTTATTATATTGTGAAGAAATAAATTTGCCCACCCGAATTCAGCATTTTGCTCAATATTTACGGTGCATAATTTCATCTTCTCCTCTTTCAGTGCCTCGTCAAATCGCCATTTTGGATTATAGACCTCCAAACTTTTCAGCTGTTCCTCTAATTTGTTAATAATTTTGTCCAAAAATGATTCCATCGCTTCGAACAGTTTTTTAAACTCAGTTTGGTTGATCTTTTCTCGGGGATTTTTCACTTTTTTCAACAAATTTTGCATTTTTTGATGAATATTTTCATGCTCTTCATCGCATTCTGGTTTTTCACAACAATATGTCTGTCTCCAGCGCATACCATCGGTTATTTTCTTAACCATGGTTAAGGTTAGTATTAGAGGTCGACCAAGTACTGTAATTGTTCCGAGTAGAACAAAGAAATATTTATGCCGGGATTAAAATGCGCAATAAAATGAAGTGAATAAAAATTGGGGTTTGGATTGGATCGGAATGGAATCGGCGATCCTTGTTGTCAGCCTTTTGATGGGGCAGGAAACGGCGGCTCTCTGGCGCTCCGAATGTCCCCGATGGCTGGCGCAGTTGGACCCGGCGGTGTAGAGGCGGCAGGAGGAGGCGAAGGGAGGTGGTTTGCTGCTTTGAGCAGTTGGAATTAATGAATCGAATAGAACAGATTGAACATGCCTCTCTCATTGTTGGAGCGGCTTAAATAGGGGCTAATCCCTGGTCCCCTGACCAAAGTACCCTTCAAAGTCGAGGGATCGTGAGATCCCTTCCCTATTGTTTCGAACGTTTCCTTTTGTTTATTTTACATTTGCTTAGTAAGCTTAAATTTTAGCATTGTACATTTTTCATCCTTCAATCAGCTGTAAAACAGCTGTAAAAAAGATTTTCTTTGTTTATCCGAATTTTCCCATTTTTTACCATGCTTACTCGCCCATCCATTGATTTATTCCAATTCCTCGCGATTATTCGTTTTTTGAGCGTTTTTATATTTTAATGTTTAAAGTAATTAGAGTTAAAGTTTTTAATTAAGAATTAAAATTATTTATAGAATAAGTTAAGTTTATTAAATTGTTATTTTGATTTGTTTATTAATTGGCTATTTTAATTTATTAATATTTTCTTAATTATTTTCTTTTTAGTATTTTTCGCGATAGTCGCGACAGTAATACGTACAGGAACTTTATGAAGTGATGCGTTACGTGCTAACTCATCTAACGTACTTTTCAAGTGTTTTCAGTATGTTACTACGTTATACGTATATCCCCTACCTACCGGTACGTGACACTGGTACGTGATTTCTCAAATTGTCGATCACTGTCAGTATATTCAACAAAAAATGAAAAAATGGATAAATAATATGTATGCAAATAGTATGGCCAAATAATATGGCCAAAAAGTAAAAAAGACATTTAAATTTTGGAATGTGATATTTATATGTCATAAGCTTTTCAATACAAGGTAGTAATTTATAGTAATTCTGACCTGGTCAATGCTTTTCAGAATGCCTTTCAGTGCTTTGCGCACATCATCGCTTATCGGCATGGAAAAAATGAATAACGGAATGATTGAAAAAATAAAAATGAATTTTGTAGGCAACATTCTTGTAAAAACTGGGCAAAATTTATTTTATACAAATAAATTATTATGATTTCGAGATGGCAATTTAATTAATTAAAAAGATCTAGGTAATTGATTCTGAATTTCAGCCAATTCTGATTTTGAAGAGGCGAACATACTGGTGTTTACCAACCAGGGAGCTCTAATAGTTCAAACCCTTAAATAGGATTAAATTATTACCTAGACAATTTCTGCAAAAATTATCTAGGTAAAATTATCTAGGTAAAAAATTATCTGCAAAATTACCTAGTAATTACTGCAAAACGCAGAAATTACAAATTTACTGCATTTTTGCTTCTGAGGCTAGCTTTATTGAAAACACTTCTGTCTTCTGCGTCTAGCAAAACGCAGAAAATGACTTACATTTTAACGTGATTTCAAACTTAAATTATAGTATAAATAGCATTTAATAATAATTTGACATGCAAAATATGTTAGTATTCCGCGTATTTATTTCGTGTTATTATTCCAATTTAAATATAATTCTCTAAAACATAAAATTATTATTAACTGAATTCAACTACGGGATAAAATCTTTTTAAGATTATTATTTTAAATGCAATTGAATAGGCGAAATTATATTTTTACATTTTTACATAATTTCTGAACCTGACATGTATTTATGGTGTGCGAAAAATGTAATGCACCTGAACATTGTATTTTTGCTCATCCCAATTCAAATCCCGATCTCTATATTTTTGTCTCCAATAGTCTAATAGATCAAAGCCTATTATGTATATTCATGGGACGCATTTAAAATAATATTTGAAAAAAAATTCATTCTAAAAATAAAGATTTAGAGGCCAAATGTAAAATTAAACCAAATTTCCATCAAATAAAATTTGATCTTACAAAGCAGGAACAATTTTTATACTTTCTCTTTTATATACAGAGAAATATATATAAGGTGAATAAGTATGGGAACATAAATAAGATAAATATCTATATTTTTCTTAATACAAAAATTAAGTATTAAAGAAATTAAATAGCAACTAAAGATCTTTTGATTGGTAGCTTTTAAAGGGAACTTTCTTTTTTTTTGCATTTTCTGTAGTTTTTGGCGAAAAATTCTAAAAATCGGAAATAGATAAAATATGGATCAAAAACAAAAAAATAATTGATGTTAATACAATTTGTAAATTTAATCGCTTTCGGATCAGCATATCAATTATTCACATATATAAACTTACCAAATAAAAAAATTCTAATTATTATTTTTTTGCTACTTTTAAATTGATCTTTCCTTCTCTATGTACCTGAACTTATTATGGCAATTAAAAATAATAACTGATATTAAGTGCATTTAGAAATGATGTTCGTTTCTGGCCATAATCCCATTTATTATTGGCTAAAACCTTGCTAATAAGAATATCAGTAAAAAAAGTATTGTTTTTCCCATTTTATACAAAATCAGATTTTTAGCTCATTTTTAAATAAAATTCAAATATATTACAGCAAAAAATATTCCTTAATATATGGCCCAAAGGCATTTTAATTTCCTGCAGGATTGATTTTTTCCTGCAGGAGCTAAAAAGAGTTTTGAATTTTTAGTGCTTATTTTCTTTTCAAATGCCATCAACTGTTCATATCATTTGTTTGTTTTTATGATTTTTTTATTTTTCTCACAAATTTAAATTTATCACAGATTTGGTTCCGTAAATGGCCACAATCCCTTCGTCCACTTTTGTCCCATTTTTCTTCATTTTCATTTTTCAATTTCATTTGGCCCATCAACAAACAAAACGGTCATTAGATGATGATGAAGATGGCCATGATGTTGCTAAATGGTGGGACATTGGCCACGAAGCGCATCCAAAAAAGTTGAAGGAAGCACAGCGAATTGGTGAATTATTTTTGAATTTATTCAAAAAATGGAAAATTGGATAATAATGGAAATAAAATAAAAGAAATCCAAACATTGGAAATAAAATAAAAGAAATCCAAACATTGGAAATAAAATAAAAGAAATACAAACATTGGAAATAAAATAAAAGAAATACAAACATTGGCATTGCAGCGTATAATAATACAAGCTATTTAAATTTAAAAACCAAATTAACAGTAATAGATAAAATGAAATTTTATTATCTTATATAAATAGTTAAAAAAATATTTGTCTTACCTAACAAATATTTTTTACCATAATTCTTATCATTTTTTGTTAGAAAAATTGTATTTTAAAAAAAGTTTGAGATTCTATGAAAGTTCCAGGAAATGCAGAGATACCATATATATATATATAATTAAAAATTCAAATTTTGAATAGAACCTCCTCGCACAGTTTTCTGCTACAGAAGGGCTTATATTATTAAGCCCTTTGCACAGAGAGGGGTCTATTTGAGCACCGGTTTTCACAGCCGCGCTAGAATTTGGCCAAGCAGAAAAAAAGTTATGGCCAAGTTAAGCCATAAAATCGTGGTTTTGACCAATGGTCTGGCCATAACTTTTTTTTGCTTGGCCAAAACGGATAACCTTTTTTGCATGTTTATAATAGACATTTAGGGCTATCATTTGACACCAAACACACTTCTCTATGTTTTACCTGAAAAAAGTTATGATCCTTTTTCTAGTGTGGCTGTGAAAACCGCGGCTGTAAAAAACCGTTGTTCCGCTATTTGAGGGGGGACGGGCTTATAATACAGGTTTTAACGGTACTACGAAAAAAATTTGCTATTATTAAATTTAAAAATTTTTTGCTTCTGCGTCGATAAATCAAATTTTCCACTAATCGATGCTGATTCCTTAATAATTCAATTAATTCTTTTTGGACAAATATTTTTTCTTTTTCAGAAGATGCTTTTCTGCGAGTGGGCATATATGAGATGCCGAAGCCGGGCCATGTCCCGCAGCTGCAGTGCCAGGATTTCTACTCGAGTGTTTGCTCGGCGGTCCAGTCAGTACCTTTTCAATACTCATTTGGCAAGCCGCCCAACGCGATCAACGTGGCCAATCTGGCCCAAAAACAGATTGACAACCAAATAATTTGTAAGGAAATGGGAGGAAAAAAAGTGAGAAATGGAATATTATTCAATGAGTTGTAAAAAGTGAAAAATCATATTTGATAAAAAAATACATTGATTAAGATAATAAAAACTATCTTATTAATAACCAGTTATGAATTTCAATCATGATACTGCTATGCTAGACCAAAAAATTATATAGTATAAAATATATGCAGAAAATTATGCCGGAATTTTGGCCTGAACCATTCTTGGAATTCGATAATTCTAAAATATGTTTATGGGTAAAAATATTTTCTCGAACTGACGCATATCTTAAGAAATTTCAAATTCTAAAAATCGAAAAAATTATATCAAAAAGGGTACATAATTCATAGATAATGGTGGTGAAATTTTGTGACACGATTTTGTAAAAAGATTTGTGGAAATGGTGTATTACTGATTCAAAATCGATGAAATGAGAAATCGGATGAAACTATAAACCTATGTATGATCAATTCTTATTAGTAAAGTATTAAAATTAAGGACAGAAAATAAATCCTCTATAATTTAGCTTTTTTCATCAAAATTATGGGTTTATTTAAAGTGCAACTTCGGGACTATGCCAATCATTGGGACCATCGGAACAGTCCGATCGCCCGCAAAATGTTCGGTTTTTACAACAAATGCCTGGAAAGCCTGACAGATGCGCACCAATTGGCCATGGCCAGCGAAAGAGCGATGAAACGGCTAATTCCGAGGATGGAAATGCTGGGGAAAAGCGGGGGAAAGGTGCGAAAAAAATACTTTAAAACCCCAAAAAACGAAAAATAAAAATATATAAATTATCAATTATGAATTCCCATTTGATCATCATATAAATATTAGATTTCCATTTATTTATTACACAGTGTATTTACTTGGCCAATAGGATCGAAAAATCATTTAAGTATAAGTTCAAAAAAAATTAACTTCAGCTGAATGCCGATCTGGTTGTGGATTCGTTCCCACATTTGCCATTTATGTGGCTGCTAAAGTGGCGTTGGCGTTATATGGCCCCAGAAAACGTGACCATTCGAGTGAACTTGGGACTGTTCTACGAACTTTGGCACATTTCGGGATGGGAAGGCCAACTGGAGAACTTTGGGAGAAAACTGTTGGGGGCATTGGTGGAGGAGTTGGAGGAGCTGATCAGATCGGGAAGGATTGAGAGGGCGGAGGTGCCGGAGGGACTGATCGGAGTGGATGGGGAGGAGGAGGTGCGCAGACGGGTGCAGAGTCTGATCGAGGTGGAGCAGTACCAGAAAACAGGTAGGGACAGGGCCAAGAAATTTCTAAATAATCAAAAATAATTTAAAATCACTTTTAAAAATACACCGAGCATTTTCTTCATCTTTTGCTATCATATATATCCTTTTGCGTTAATCTAAATTTTTATTAGAAATATAAAATCGAATTCCATGATATTTTTTCCGTTTTAGGGTCATCATTTGTTATTTGCTATTTTCCATATACCTATAAAAACTATGGTGGCGAAATCCCCCGCGGGGACGGTTCAACGCGGGGACGGGGACTGGCGACCCTCGCGGTGACGGGCAGCAGAATATTTTTTTGAAGATTAGGACCCTCCTCCAAATGAGTATTTTTTGAAAAATTAAACCAAAGATTGAGGGAAGCCGGCGGTACCGATAGGGGCCGCCGGAGAAAAAATTTTCAAACTTTTAACCCATTTATTAAGGAAATTGACGATTTTTTGGTCAATCGTGTACTCTTATTCCTTAATTTCTTCCCAGAAGCCTAAAATTTTTGTTCAATTTTTCCCGATTTTCCCATTCTTAGGGGTGTATTTTGTCCCCATGTCCCCGCGGGGACTGGCGACCCTCGCGGGGACGGGGACGGGGTCCCCGCGGGGACCACGTCGCCACCCTAATAAAAACAGAATAATTTTATTATTAGGGGGTTTCTTATGTGTTTTGGCCTAGATCCATTGTGGGGGGTCCATTCCATTGTGTAGAACATCCTCACTTAGTACCACAGCATTATCATACTTTTTGACATAAAGGGTCTTGAATTTTTATAGGGTATTTCCTGTATTAGGGCCCCGGGGGTCTGTCTTATTTTTCAACCTCTCTTCAGCAGAGGGAGGGTCTATTACAGGGAGGGAAATAATTGCAAGGAAGGGACTTGCAAGGAAGGAATACGGCAATTATTTTTTTGACAATCTATTTTCGTTAATGGTCAGAATTCGACCCCTTCGAGCTGGATTTTGACAAGGAAAACACCGTCAAATTGGGTGAATTGCCGAGCGAATTCGGGGACGGATCCCGAGTGGACTGGGTCCAACTGTTCCGGTCTGTTGACCCTGACCGGGAATATGGACCGGAATCGGAGGTGACCCTTTGTATGATTTTGCTGAAGAAGGACGGGACGAGAAGGTCCCCCGTGGACATTTTGGACCAAATTCTAACAGAATTTGGCGGGAGGAAGTTGCAGGACTATTTGGAGTGGGACCAGATACTCAGACACGTGTCGCTGTTGTTCAACATAGAAAGGTGACAAAATAATGTTTACATATGTACAACCGTGTCATACTATTGATAAAATATGATCAACCAAATTTACAAGCCAAAACGCAAAAATTGCTAAAGATTTAATTTGAGCCCTTATATATTTTTTGACTTGATAGTTAGCTAATTTTTTTGTAAATAAATCTAAATCTGTAAAAGATGACGACTTATACGATTTACGATGTTTATTTCGATGGCATACAAATAAGGGCAATTTGGCAAGGGTAAATCATAAAAGAAGTTGTGGGAAGCGCTCATCAGAGGAAGTTATGTATTCTTTATGTCAGGAATGATGAACTTGAAAAAATCCTTAGCTAAATTTCCATAAAAAATTGATTTTTAGATTTTCCAAAATTTTCGAAAAGTATCCATTGGTGGCAAATGCTTTGACATATTCACGGTATTTCGATGTCAAGGAGTCGGGTGTGGAGTATGCGAAGGTGGATGCGACCCCTAAGGAGCTCCAACTGGCACATCAACAGCACTTTTGCGTAAAAAGGTCGCGAAGATATTTCCCGGAATACATCGACCGTGTGTTCGGTTCGGGTGTGTTGAACTTTTTATTTTAAATAAATATTTAAAGGACAATTAATGGCCCAAATAATTAATGATAAATTTTTTGTAATAAAATTAATTAATTATTTATTTAATTATTATTCCATACAGGAATGGACCAGCGATTTGTGGACGAAACATATGAAATATTTGGGTGGCTAAACAAGGGATTCGAACAATTGTTCGACATGACAAGTTGGC
Source organism: Rotylenchulus reniformis (assembly GCA_001026735.1). NCBI lineage: Eukaryota > Metazoa > Nematoda > Chromadorea > Rhabditida > Hoplolaimidae > Rotylenchulus > Rotylenchulus reniformis. The sequence continues at coordinate 9,619 of LDKF01003005.1, read as the reverse complement.
TGACCAACGAGGAGGACAAGCGGAAGGCCCTGGTCAAATTGGACAGAATGAAGCACAACTCATTCATCGGCCAAATCGAAGCGGTGGGAAACCCGAAGGATCATGGACAGAGTGGAAGGGACAAGTTGCGAGAAATTGATGAGAAATACGCTAAATTCTACGAGAACATACAGGTCGGTGGAGAGGTCTGAAAGGGCCGTAATTCGGAAATTCGATTGCTTTCATCTCACGCTACTTTCGGTTATTTTTCTGAATATTGTTACGGGGCTATACTTCAGTTTGTGGGCCCCTTTTTTGTAAAAAATTGATGTCCCAAAAATGCTTCAAAATGACGTCCTAGAGCCAGTTTTTAACGCTGAATCCGAATCTGACGTCCATTTTGACGTCCTGCGTCATCTGACGTCACTTTTTGACGTCGAAAAAATTTGACGTCAAAATTTTTTTTTCAAAATTTCATGTGTAATACCAAAGACTGCAGGAAAGAAAGGGGATACTTTGTCGGCACATTCTTTGAAGGTGATTATATGACCCGGCTATCCTTCATAATGCGTGGGGTGCTTAGGCAACCATACGGTTCAATAGGTGCGGGCTGAAAGATTATTTATTTTTAACTAATAATTTTAATGTTAAACTAATAATTTTAAGGCGAGCCCAACAATAAAATTTCTAGTTAAAAATAAATAATCTTTCAGCACTCACCTATTGAACCGTCTAGCTACCAGTACTATGAGCCGGTTAAATACATTTTGCATTTTTAACGTTTTTTTTTATTTTTTATTGTTTTTTCGCTGATTTCAATGCATAAAATTTAATTTTGGAAAAAAAATTTTTGACGTCAAATTTTTTCGACGTCAAAAAGTAACGTCAGATGACGCAGGACGTCAAAATGGACGTCAGATTTGGATTCAGCGTTAAAAACTGGCCCTAGTACCTCATTTTGAAGCATTTTTGGGACATCAATTTTTTTACAAAAAAGGGGGCCCACAAACTGAAATATTACCTTGTTACGGTTTCTTATGATTTTGGTTTTTTAAAAAAAAAAGTTTAGGCATTAGGCAGCCATAATAGGAATATAGTTTTGACCACACCTTCTAATTCTTAGTTTTATTCAAATTTATTTATTAGGAATTTTTTTAATTCTTAACAATGACATTTTCTATTTATTTTTGTTTGGAAATGAATAATTTTTATTAAAAATTGGACAAAAAATGGATTTACGAATTTTTCCATTTTCAGGACTCCCTGCACTTTGTGGACCTTACGTTCTCATTCACTGCTCAGCGTCAACGAGAAATACTCCACCATCCCGAGTTGTTCTACCCAATATCGGTTTCCGACGCGGAAGGATGCCACTATTTCTCGTGGAATGCCATCATGATAGGGGGAGGCATGTTGCGAGAGCCGTTCCTGAGGTAAAAATAATTCATAAATAAAATAATTTATGTAACCGATTTGAATTTCAACGAATTTTGAAACCAATAGTTTCTAACTATTCAAAAAATAACTATCCAAATAATTTACCATATACTCTGTACAAGATCATTTTCTAAAAAGACCCTCCCCTCTCCTACTGGGGGAAGCAAAGTCTTATTTTATAATAAAGATTACAGTATACTGAAGAGAGTATACATTGGAGCTAAGATAGAGCATAAGAGTTACAACATGCATTTTATACTTGGGCCTAGTAAGCTTAGGAAAATTTTTTTGGCCAATTGGCCTATTTGGCGGTTTTTAAACCTCCTAGCACCTGATAAATTTCCAATATATTTCAGAACTTGTTATGACATGATCTAAGCTAAAAAAGAATTATTTTCTTCTTTATTTATTGTCCATTATTATTGTCCCTATTTTTTCAGTACTGGTCCAAATCAGTCTTTGACCTCCAACTTCGCAGTCATGGGCACCTTCTTGGGCCATGAACTTGGCCATGGCTTTGACGAGAGAGGATTCAAATACAACGCCGAAGGAGACTTTGACCCAAATTGGTGGAGTGAACAGTCCAAAGACACGTTCGAAGAGCGCAAAAGGTGCTTTGTGGAGCAGTACCAGGAGGCAGGAAGCACGGTGAGGGGAGGAAAAAAAAAGAAAAAATTTTAGTCTAATAAACTATTTCAGGCAAATTATAGGACCAAAACAAGATAAAAAGGCATTATTGGTACGGTTGCCGGTCCAGAAAATTTTTCATCAAAATTTAGGAGCCTTTCAAATACGCTGGACAATTTAAAAATCTTTCAAAATATTTTGTATAATGCGAAAAATGTTCCAAAATGTTGTCAATCGAGAATTAAAGTGGTGCCATTATTATCATTAAAATAGTAGGGAAGGGTGTGCGCCACTCAATACTTTCGACATTTTTGAACTTAAAAAAGGCCAAGGTTCTTTCTCAACACACTCAAAATTCCCAAAAAGCGCCGATTTGAATTTTTATTGGGAAATTTTGCGAATCAGTAAACTGCACCATATCAAAAAAGGCTTATAAATATATAAAAGTATTATACTAAATGCACCCCCCTAAAAAAAGAAAAACTTTTGGATTTTAGTGGAAATTTGAGGCAAAAGGACTGCATGTGGACGGGAAACGGACCCTGTTCGAGAACATTGCGGACAACACCGGGATCCGAGTTGCCTATTTTGCTCTCCAAAAGAGATTGGCCGAAATAAGTACGGAAGAATTGGAAACCGAGAAGCGCAACACAATGGCACTTTTGGGAGAAAATGCCGAGAATGAGCAACATCAGCAGATGACCATCGAACAGATGTTCTTCACACTGTATGCCCATGTACGGAAGTATTGATTTTTAAATCGAAAATATTTTATTTTTTACATTATAACAAATCATTATGGAATGTCCTCTACTTTGTTAAGATGGTTCTAGACGGATCCGATTTAGCTCCTCTACTTTGTTAAGATGGTCTAGACGGATCCGATTTAGCTCCTCTACTTTGTTAAGATGGCGCTAGACGGATCCGATTTGACATTAACAAATCCTTTTTGAGATTCGTTTTTTTTTACAAATTTACCGTATTACCACTACTATGTCAGCCCCCCCCCAACCTAAATAGGTAGTCCTTTGCTGGAGGGGGTCAACAAATAGGTAACTTCCCTTCCCACTAATAAGTCCCCAGCGTAGTTATCAAAATTTTCATTTTTATACACTATTTAAAAATATTATTTGCAAAATAACAATTATTCTTAGTAAACTTTACCATTCCCGCAAACTGCTCAAATCTATTTTCAGGATTGGTGCGGTCGCACCACGCCTCGCGAGATGGAAAAGTTTGTGAAGACGGATGTGCATGCACCGCGTCAGTTGCGCGTCAACGTGCCCTTGTCCAACTTCGCAATGTTTGCCGAGGCTTTCGGTTGCGCTCTGGGGACGCCGATGAATCCGAAGAAAAAGTGCGCAATTTGGGGAGACAAAATCGACGGGGAACAGTGATGGCAGAAGAGGAGGTGAACAAGAATGGTGGATACAGGATACCGATGCAAAATATTTTATTCAATTGACATATCTGACTGACTTGTGAGTTATTATGAGTTTTTATTGGATAAAATGTTTTTGTTGCATCTAAAAGCTTTGAAATTTTTGAGGGCTCTAAATTCATATTACCTATAAATTATTTATTTCAATCCATTTTAATTACCTATAATTTGAATTTGAATACATTTGAATTTAATTATATTTATTCAATTTACATACTACTGGGGTGATTAAACGACCCTAGAATCCGCTTGAAAAATTCACGGTGAAAATTATTGAAACGAAAATTTGATTTAAAAATTACAAAACACCCAACAATGAAACACCGGACAATGCGGGATTGGGTCTTTCGTTAGCCTGCCGTTCTATAGCAACGTGTCAGTGACGCATAATAATCGATTTCTCTGCTCCTTTTTTGCACTGTCTTATTAGAACTTGGATTTTTCCCACTATAGGGTTGATCGGTCACCCCAGTAGTATATACCTATGTCCATTTGGATAAAACATTTTATGTAATTTTATCTGAGTTTCCTGAACTTTAGCTCTTGTATATCAGAGCAAAGTGAAGTTCTTATATTGTTTTATTCTATGTAACTTACGCCCTGCTGAAAGCACATAAAAGGAATAAATTTTTGAAATATTTTTTGGTCAATTGGCCACAAGGATGCCTATTTATCTGGTCCAATGCCTGTTTATGCGCAAATATGGACTATAAATAGATATGCAATATGCTCAGTAATCTCGCAGCACATGCATATCAAAAAAAAATTAAAATTTTGAATCACACTATTATGATTATTTAAGGTTTCCAGACATGTCTATAGCATTGTATTGCAGCAAAGTATTACATATATTCGCAAAAAATCCAATTATATTACCTGACTAATAGAATTTAGCGAAATGAATTTTTTTAAAGGTGCTTTTTTAAAAACAGTGCCAATTGATTATACAAATTAAAATTTTAAGTTTACATGCTAAAAATGAACAATAAAATTTTTGCCTAATTTTTTCGTTTTAATTTTTGGAATTCCTTTTAAAAATTGAAATTTTTGAAAAATTTGATAATCGAGATCGATCCAACACAAGATTCGAAAAAAATTTGATGGCTAAATTGATTTTAATCAAATCATCAATGTGCATGTGCATAACATATGTTAATAATTACTTATTACTTTTTTTCTCATTGCACTTCCATGGCGATATTGTCTAAAAATTCAAATTATTTATTTTTCAAAAATGATCGATGATGTTCTTTAGGCGGATATGAATTAAATTATGAAATTTCAAAAATTGAATTATTGAAAAAAATCAATTATTGAAAAAAAATTTCAAAAAAGATAATGAATTAATGAATTACATTTAGGTACAATGTCTTTTCTGAACCTAAAAAGAAAAAGTTCACAAAAAAAATTTGGTAACAAAATCATATTATAATGATAAAAACACTGAAAATAAAAACCGATTAGAAATAGCATTAATAATTTATGGCTCATTTTATAAAAAGTTTATATTTGTGAAATGAATGAAATGTGAATGTAAAAAGTTGACTAAAAAGTTAGTTAATTTTTCGTAGCGGATGCTGATAATGCTGGATAGGATAGACGAATCTGCCGAATTATGATATCGGCTAATAAACATTTTTAATATTTATTTGTTATCATGAAATAGATGTGTAATATGTAATATCTATATAATGAAAAAATATTAAAATCGATCTACTTTTACTGCCAAGCTTGTTGTTGTTGTTGAACTGCGGGTCTAGTGGATGTGTTTTCTGTTGTTTGACCGGCTCCAAAAATCCGTGGGAACACTTTTTGGAAGTTTCGACGATATTCAGAGTTGATCGAAATTAAAATTTGATCATAATATTAATATAATAATAATGATCAATTTCGAGGGAATTTTCAAAATGTCCAAAATCATTTCGTCAAATTTTTGTGAAAAGCAAAATTTTGAAAAAAGAAATTGAAATAACAACTACCGTATTTTCTCTAGTAAGTCCCCCCTCCCAATTACTCCCCCCTCTCTAATAGGCCCCCCCTCTGGATGAGGGTCGAAAAATAAGTCCCCCCCTCCCAATAAGTCCCCCGGGGGAGTTATCAAAATTTTCCATTTTTATATATAGATTTATAATATTATTGTATCTTTTAAAATCTACTTTGAAAATAAAATAATTGTTGTAAAAAATTTAGAATATTCTTTAAAATTTTCATAATTATCGAAAAATTAATCAAGCATTCCATTTTTAGATGGTGAACCAAAATCCAGTACTCAATTTTTAGAGATATATTTTGGTGAGGAGCCCGTTTTTAGGGGTGTATTTTGGTTCAGAAGCCCGTTTTTAGGGGTGTATTTTGGTTCAGAAGCCCGTTTCAGGGGTATATTTTGGTTCAGAAGCCCGTTTTAGGGGTGTATTTTGGTTCAGGAAAAAATTTCGGGAGTTAACTTAGACTCAGAGGAAAATTTTGAAAAATTGAGTTTATTGTAAAAGAAATTTGTCGATCTTGGAATATTTTTTGACTCAAATGTTCNTTGCATGATCTATTAATAGTTTCTTCTGCTGATTGATACAAATGACATTGGGGAGAAAGATTTTGTGAATTTCGAAGAGTCATTTTATAACTCATTGTAATAACCAATAAGTTTAAATATTTAAAAATTTATTGAAAAATATAATATTTTTATAAATAATTGTTTGACCTGAACATGTACAGTACCGGACCATTGGTTATCGAAGCCAACACCAGCAAAATGGCCATCATCTCCAAAATGGTTTGCAAATCTTCAGGATTTGGCTTCAAAATGGGCAAAAGATTTTGCACAATGATGTATTGCATCCATCCGAAAATGACGATGACCATGATCACGTTGGACGCCTTCATAATGTGCATGTTATAGGAGCTAATCACTGAAAATGAAAATTGAGCGTCGATAAAAGGACTTGAACCATTTTTATCGATGAGTTGATTAAGCGAAATCCCGAGATTTGCTTTACGGTAATCTGTTTTAAAATTTAGAGAGTACATTGATAAGTAAAAAAGAAAAGCCAATAGGATATCTTATTTTTTTGAGGAAAAAAAAGATTGCTGCAACATCAGTCGTTTAATCAGACCACGTTTTTTTGCGTATATTATAAAATAATAATAATGAAAAATATATTTTTGTATATTATGTTCTATATTATTATTTGTTATTTGTTTTATACAAATTAACATCGCCAGCCCTAATCGGCGGACCAATTTCGAAGCCGACAGAGAAAATTTTTTGAAAATTTGTACATTTTTCTTAAAGATATTGATGATTTTTGTTTTGAAAATAAAAGAAATATGAACATTTTGACAATTTTAAAAAAATTCAAAATATGACCAAAAATTTGCCCCAAAATATGACGTTCATATGCCATATGTCTCGTTTTACTTCGCCGGAAAGTCTCGACCCTACTCATGAAGGAAATAAAACATTTTTTTATTCCATTACCTTGGACTTTGATGATGGCCCTCTTACTTAGCCATGATGGCCCAAATCCAAGCATAAATCACGACAGTGATAAGTTCAAGGGCCAGAATGATATTTTGGTTAATCGGTTTCCACCAGCTGGCGTATATGTCTTCCCAAACATGTTAATTCTCTTAAATTATTTTTTGTACATAGTTTTTAATTAATTTTACATTTTTGTATGATAGTTCTTTTTAATTACATAACATCATCAATTACTTGTTTTTTTGCACTATTTTTTTAAAATTTGATCTGTTGATTTCCTCACATAAAATTAAGCCATAAATGCCATAAAATAATTTTTTAATGAATTCACCTTCCTGCAAGCTCGCCATGAAGCCCAATGTAAAGTAGTGTGCACTGTGACAATGCATAAATCACACTAACACCAGTCATTATCTTCAAACAAACATCTCGATTCTGAAAGTTATGGTGCCTGCAATTGAATGAATAATTAAAAAAATAATTAGAATTTAAATATACTTCATCTTAAAGTCCTATATCTTTTTATAAATCACCGAATTTTTGCGACCAAAGAATTTAAAATAATCTTTTTACATGTTTTGAAGACATTTTTAGATGTATTGCTAATTTATATATGATCTTTTGGTCTAAATTCAATTATATGATAATGCCATAGAAAAGTTGAGAATGCCTTAGCGATTCAGAATATATTTTGGGTAAAATTAATTTAAATATGCAAATAATAATCCGCTTGAGTATTTATGGCCTAACTTATCTTGCTTCCTATTAATGGCATTTGTTTGTTATTATTCTCATTAAAATGGCAAATTCTATTAATTGGCTCTTTATTATTCCATTCTATTTGCACATTGTAAATGATGGGTTCATTTTAATATTTCCTTTTTGTTGAATTTAATTTTAGAACTTGCACTGTGACCTTGGTACTGTTAATTTTCTCCTTATTTTTTACCAAATTGGACATTGCACACATAATAGACGTTCCACGCCGATGAACACCATCATTGTCTTCTGGATTGATGATCCGAAAAATACCAAAAAACCGAAGAAAAAGCAATTTTCGGCACGAAGGTAGTTGCGGCAGCAATAACAAGGGATAATAAGCATCGATGATCAGTGAGCCCAGAGTCTCCATGGCCGAAGGAGCCGGTCAAGGTTTTTCTAAAACCAATGCAAGTCGCCTGATCAAAAATAGAAATTTGAGAAAAAAAAATAAGAAATTGAACTTAACAATTAATAATTTATTAACAGTTATCGTAGAAAAATAATCAAAAAAAAAAGATGAAAAAAATGGAAAAAAACTCGGTTTAATGCGTTCCGAATTTCGGATACCGTATTTTAAAGTTTTGATTCCGGCCAACCTGCTTATGAAATAAAAAATGAGCCAAATTTGAAGTATTAATTTTGCAAGAAAATTTAGCCCCAACTACTTACTTATATGTTAGCCTCATAGAACAAATAAAAATGTAATAGTTTAGTCTTTTAATGTGGATTTTATTTTGTGATACAATTTTGAAATACTTTTTTGAAATGAATTTGTACATGCATTTATCTGAATTTATATTCTAAATTAATCCCTTTTAGAAATATTTTTCAATACCATTGATCTTATATCACAACAATAATGGCCGTATAAATATAATTTTTGAAAACATTGAATATGTAAAATACAGAATTTTCCTTACCGGTATTTCCACAACATGTACAATAAAGCCCCGTTCATAACCACTCCAATTGTACTGATAGTGATAAGGGGTGTATGGAACCAGATCAGAGTGAACGAAAAGCCAGTCCCATGGTACTTTTGGTAAAACTGAAAAAGACAAAATAAGTGAGGGTAAAATAAATATTTTCAAATTTTAATCATACGAGATCCGTCGGAATTGTAGAGGATGAATTAGCATTTGCATTCATTTTAATGGTTTTTTTGCTAAATCAATTTAAAAAAATGATTTTTGATTTGCTATATAGATCAAAATAGAATTAATGAACAAATCTAACTTATGATATTAATCAAAAATTCACATATCATGTGGAAATAATATTTAGAATATATTTATTATAAGTAATGGAATGAATTCTTTAATATATGTTTTTTATGCTAATTTAAAAACTTTAATTCTAACGCTTTGTTAATTTAATTCTCTGTTTTTTGTCAAAAATTAAAAAAAAATATGTAATAACAAATTTTTTGAGGATATTTTCTGCTTAAAGTTTTTTGTATGAATTGGCTTTGATGCAGTTATGTCTTTGAAAATATTTTGTTATGGGTGATGCTCGTTTTTAGTTTTGAGGGATATTTAAAAATGCGCATTATGATGGTTTTTAAGGAACGACATAGCACTTTCTCAACGAACTGCGCATGCCTTCCGTCCCATATCAAAAATCTGCTTAAAACGGCTTTTCACTCATTAAAGTGCGGTGACAGAAAATGGTTTACACCACGCATCACTGAATAAAGTTAAAGCTACAGTAGTAAGTAGTCTATTGTTGTATCCTTGGGTCGTCGGAAGAGGCCAAGAGACACAATGAAGAATAATAGTTTATTGATGACAATAGAATAAAGGAACAAGGAAAGGAAGGGAGGAATGAGGAGAGAATGAGCGAAGAATGAGCAAAATGACTTGCTTATATAGGAGGCGTGAGACTCAGGTTTAGAA